>JABFOW010000007.1:0-33447 GCA_022817725.1 Archaeoteleia sp. ZL-2020 | reverse complement strand
CCCTTCACTTTTTGCGGCGCACTCTATGTTCTTAGTACAAAACGCACTAAACGCGCCACGACTATGCAACAATCCTGAAGTGATATAATTTTTTTGCATATGCGGCACTCACTGGTATTAGACGATATATTATAGCGATTTAGCTTGGATATGGGATATTTATAGGCAGTATTTTCCATTTGCGCCAGTAGTGTGTTGCTCGAAGCTCTTAGTAGATTTTACTACACTTCGCTCATCATAGCACATACTACTCACCCATTAGCGAAAATACTATAATTGTCTTTAGCGACTCAGGCTCAGTCATGCATAAAACAGCAACGTACGAAGCCTTTGCCTTTTAGACACCTTGCCATCTCCTTGAAATGCATATGGTACAGTTATTTCTTAGCTTTGTTGCTAGTATTAACAATATCCTTGAATTTTTTACCAGCGGTAAATTTAGGCTTCCAGCACTCTGGAACATATATTTGCTGACCATTCTGTGGATTTCTCACATGCTTGGCTCCAACTTTGACGACTTTAAACACACCAAAATCTACAAGCCTTAATTCATTACCACCTGCTAATGTATTTTGCACAGTAGACAACACGGCGGTGACAGCCTCAGCAGCTTTCGTTTTTGATACACCCATGGCGCTCGCAACAGCGTCAATAAATTCTGCTTTATTCATTTATTACCCTCAATTTGTTTATTTCACATGACTAATTACTACGACAGAGTATTGCAGAGATAAAAACATATCAAGAGAATTTTCGCTTAAGACATCAAAATATTCTATTTTTCCGCTCTTCTATACTCTTAATAGCAATATAAGCTTATATTATGCCTTGAGATTGTTAATCAATCCGCAATATTATCTTTAAATTAACGAGATAATGGAAAATTATATTGCACTTATGCTATCTGCCGCATCTATTCGCGTTTTATCGCGCTTCAGACTCAGAATCAATTATGAGTGCGGATGAGCCATTTTTGAGCTTTTACTATTTCATTTAAATACAGCTTATAATCTCAACTTAGAGAAATTTGCGCCACTGGATGTGACTATGTTACAAGCTTTTGTCATGATTCTTTGCTTTACTGCATTAAATCTCATAAAATTTATCTCAAAAGCATAGCATTGAATTAAGATATTTAAACCATCAAGAGATATTTTATTAAAGCTTACTGTTATATCGCATGATTTATCTATATCTGGATTCTCTAACAAGCTGCTATAGATTCCTTGAACTATAGCATCCATATATGCATGATCTTTATGTTGAATTACTATATGCTCCATGATCCTTCTGTGGGACATTTGAGAGCTATTTTCTATAGAAGATGTAGAAAAAATGGAATTTGGTATGTAAACCAGCTTTTTTTCGTTTGTACGAAGCAAAGTAACGCGCCAACCTATATCTTCTACAATTCCTTCTATACCTTCTTTCCCTGCATCTAAAACTTTTATTTGCTCACCAACAGCAAATGGCTTGTCAAAGTAGATAAGTATAGTACCAAAGATGTTCGCTAGCAAGTCTTTTGCTGCAAACCCCATCATTATTCCGCTCATTCCACCAAATGCAAGAAGACCACTCACGCTCATACCTAACGCCTGCATAAAAGTAATGGTAGATACAATAATAACAACAACCCGCAATATCTTAGTGATCAAATCAATGGAAGCTGTATCTGGACTTGTGTCATCATGTATAGATAAGAAATATATTTCAAATTGAGTTATAAAATTCAAGCAAAACCAAGTAACAGCTAATATTATAGCAATGGTTTTATAAGTCATTAAAACAAGTATAGCTTCTTCTTTGATATGCCCGCGTAAGAAACTTGCGCATATAAATACAAATAAAAAAATAATAATACAAAGTACTGGTTTTTCTGCCGCAATTGCCAGCTTATGATACCAATGCCAGTGCGGAGAATGAGAAGATTTGCTATAAAAGACCTTCTGAAGGCGCTTGATTAGCTTGCGGGCATAAATTATTGTGACGCAACAGATTAATATGCAAAGTACACCAACGATAAAAGGATATAGATAAATATTTTCGTCGAATATTTTTTGTATTTCAAAGATGAAGTTTGTGATTTCGTTCATGTCCATTTAATTGTAATTATGTGAAAATTTTATTTTCATAAATAACCAGAGTTTGAAAGACGGTTTTTATTGAAATATAAATCATGACAAGAAGACTAATCAGTTTTGATCATGTGATCAAGTATTTGCTGAAAGATAAAGGTAATCGCAATTATATATAGTGTTTTCGCTATATTCAACCCCTATGGTAAGGGTGATTGTTGATTATGCTATATGCTCTATAAAGTTGTTCAAGTAAAATAAGGCGTACTAATTTATGTGGAAATGTCATTTTGCTTAAAGATAAAACCATATCAGCACGTGAAATTAAGTCTTCAGAATGGCCGTTCGCGCCGCCTATACAAAATGCTATCTTTTTTCTTTGCAATATTGCAAAATTCTGAAGCACTTCCGCAAAACGCTCACTATTTATGCTGTCACCTTTATCATCTAGCGCAACAATTAGACTATTTTTTTTAAGTTTTGTAAGCATTAAATTGCTCTCATTGCTTTTTTGTTGTAGATCCGATCCAGCATTCTTGTTAGATTCAAATGATATGCAAGTAATTTCCCAGCGTATTCTCTTAATATATTCAGCTTCTAAAATTTGCATTTCCTTTGAAGTATTTTTCCCTATGCTATAGATTGATATATCAAGCATGATTTTTTAATAATTGATTATTATAGGTTCAGTGTTGCGATAATGTTACAAACAAATGATGAAGTCCAGATAAACACTAATATATCTGAGCTTATACCAGTGATATCTCATTATGACAATTCTACTTTGATGACCAGAGATGGAGATTTGTTGCAAATTATACAGATTAACGGCTTTGAAGAGAATGATGCATTATTTAGAACTGAGAATTTAAGAGATGCATTTCGTAAAGTGATTACAAAGTATATAAAATCTGCGAATTATGGGGTATACATCCATGTTTTAAATAATCCGCGCAATATTGTACAAAATTCTTCATTTCCATCTGAGCTCGCTAGAAAGTTAGATTCTGCATGGAATCAAGAAAATATGTGGGAAAAGCAGGACATTAGCACTATGTATGTCACAATAGTTGCCCAAGGCTTGCGTCCATCTTTATTTGATTCAAAGACCATTTTACAGGCTCTATTTTTTCCTTTACTAAAAAATAGATATGTAGCTTATTTAAAAGAGCAATGCGTTAAGCTAAGTGACATTACAGATAATATAGCTAAAGATCTAACAAGGTTTGGTACGAAAAAGCTCGCACTAAAAAAAGTTGATGAAAAATACATCTCAGAGCCTTTATCATTTTTTTATAATTTGCTGCACCTCAAGGAAAAAGAGATAGCAGTAGACTATTGCAATACAGCAGAACAACTCGCTGACCTTGACATAGAATATCTGTTCAGTACGTTATTAATACGCAGTGATCTTGCTGATAAAGAACAGAAGCCTATATCAGCTGTGGTTTATACGCTGAAGGCTCCATATGATCTTGATGTCTCTGAATGCATGTTAATGCTGGAATTGGATTGCAAATATATTATCTCCGAGGTCATGTTATTTGCGCCAACAAGCGTTGCTATGAAATCTATGGCACATCAGAAAAAAATCATTGGTGCTAGTATGGCAGATACTCTATTTGAAATGAATGGCATCAGTAAGATCACGGCGCATAATGACTCTGGAAGCGGAAAATTTTGTGAGAGGCAAATCACAATCACAATATATGATGAAGATAGCGAGAGTTTTGCTGCTAAAATAGAAGCTTTTATAAAAATTGCCCACGAGATTGGCTTCGCTCTTGTGCGCGAGGATTTTAATTCTGCGAAGTGCTTCTTATCTCAGTTACCGGGTAATTTCAGATATATTACAAGAAAACAGTATAATTCAAGTGCATTTATTGGGCTCTTTTCGTCTTTGCCAACGCAAAATACTGGAAGTTATCATGGAAGCAAATGGGGGCCGCCAGTTGCGATACTAAAAACTCCTAAAAACGCACCTTATTATTTTAATTTTCACAACATGAATAATGGCCATACCATTATAATGGGCGAGCCTGGAACTGGAAAAAATACGTTTGTGAAATTTTTGTTGGCGCAGGCAACTCGTCTAAATCCAAAAATTATATATATAGCTTTTGACAATAGAAATACTGCATTTTTAGAGCAGCTTGGCGCAAAGACAATAAAAATAAATAATAGCCAAGAAAATCCCATCGGAATAGATTTATTTAATTTAGAGAATTTCCAAAATGACAGGGCACTTTTTAATGAATTCTTTTTGGATGTAATAATAAGTCAGTATCTCGTAAAGGAAAAATATGAACACAGCGTTTTTGAGCTAGTAGAAAAATTATTAGCAGCAAAAAACTTAGAGGAACGCTTATCTCTCCTAAAAGAATTTATGGAGCACTCAAATTACAATGAATTGACAGTGCACATAAAGGGGTTTATTGAGCAATTTTATCTTTTGTTATGTAAAAAAGATGACATAGATATTCTAAAAGAGCATCATATTATAAATTTAGATTTCTCTAAATATGTCAGTGATCCAATTTGTATACCATTTTGCAACGCATTCATAAGTATGTTATTCCTAAAAATCACCAATATACTTGATGGCTCGCCTACTGTTATAGTATTTAATGATTTGCACTTACTTGCTAAAAATAAAATCATAGAATATAAGTTCAAGCAATGGATGGAGACGCTAATAGAAAAAAATGCAATTGTTTTATTCAGCGCGAAGTACGAAGAGAAGTTATATACAAATCAGACATTTCAAGATAATTTTCATCTCTTCGCTACACAAGTGTTTATGGTGAATAAATTTGCAGATAATACGCTGAAAAAATCATTAAATTTGACCGCTGCAGAATTATATAAGATAAAAAGTTATGGTAGCAAAAAGCGCATTATGCTTGTAAAACAGCATACTGATTCTATAGTAGTAAAATTTGAATTTAATCAATTATTATCACTAATTCAGCAGTAAGAGTCTGTATTTGTCAAAGCTATACAATTCATATTTCAAGCTAAAATACTATAATGCCAACTCTTGATTGTATCTTGAAATAGATCTAGAAAAAGTTCTCAGTTATAAAAAGGAACGATATTGCATTCTGGATTGGTTTATAAGAACCGAGCTTATCATAGTATAGTAAAAGCAGTTGAAAAGGCTTCGGATTAGAGTAATAAAGTTTATAGAAAGTGGTAGCAGTAAGTCGGAAGCATCGAGAGTTTTTATGATAGGTTAATTGATAACGGCAAAGCTCCTAAATTAGCTCTCGTTGCCGTTATGCGCAAAATTATTATTTGCCTTAATTCTATGATAAAAAATCATTCTTTTTTTGCTTGATTCTTAAGACGGTAATAAGGTATACTCACGTTCGCCCTGAGGAGGCACGCAGTGCCGTCTCGAAGGGCCGGTGGTAAGGTTGTCGCAATGCCTTTTCGTTTTGGCATAAAGTGACAAGCAACCCTTCGAGACGGCGCAAAATGCGCCTCCTCAGGGCGAACGGCTAACCTAGATTATATGCCATGTGCCACTGTGCAACACATGCTGCTTATCCAGAGTTGGCGTTATAGCAATTCGAGTTACGCATTATCATGTCATATTGGAGTTGATTATTAAACCAGGTGCTTTGTCTTTTTGCGTAGTTGCGGGTTTTTTGCTGTGCTTTTGTAATGGCATATTTAAGTATAGCGTCACCATTTAAAAGTTGAACGAGCTCTGTAATACCTAAAGCTTTTGGGTAATGCATAGGGTCACGTGTGGCAATTAGATTTGCAACTTCCTCTAGCACACCGCCTTCTATCATTTGTAAAAAACGCTCATCACACCTCTTATATATCTCCTCTCTAGGTGGGTTTATATATATTACAAAATACTTATCTCTCTCAAATAGGACTTTATTCTGTATTTTATTTGAGTGCCAGTGTGATAATGGGATTTTGGTTTCTTCGAATACCTCCAGTCCCCTTAGGATACGTTGTTTGTCATTTATATTGAGCTTTTTGGCTAATTGAGGATCACAAATAGACAAAAGTTTATGTAAATCCTGCACGCTATTATTTTCAGCCAAAGCCCTCACCTCACTTCTAATTTTCGCTGAAATATCAGGTATTGACGTTATACCATGCAGCAGGGATTTTATATAAAGCCCTGTGCCGCCTACGATTATAGGAGTTTCTTGATTTTTTATACAAGTTTGGATTTCAGTATGGACAAGCTGTAACCATTTTCCTACAGAAAAATCGTTCGTAGATTTTTCTGTACTATAAAGCTTATGTTGTACGATCTTATAGTCTTCTGCTTTTGGCTGTGCTGTAAGTATAGGTAATTCCTCATATACCTGCATAGAATCAGCATTCAAAATAACGCCATTAATATTTTGTGCAATCGAAAGGGCAAGCTCAGATTTTCCGCTTGCGGTTGCGCCACATATGACTACAATTTTATTCTCATACATGATTGGCAATTTTTCTTAAATATATCTCAGCCACGACAGCAACCAATATAATTAGCGCACAATAAGAAGACATTCCAAAGAACATAGAAAATATTGGGTATAACATGCTGCTATGTATGCTTGGGCCTGACATTTTTAGGATGCTGCTTGGTTGATGAAGTGTGCTCCACATATCAACAGAGAATTTCACTATTGGAAGATTCACAGCACACATAAGAGCAAAGATAGCGCTTATCTTTGAAGATTTCTCTTCGTTGTCTGAGAAATTTCGTACTGCAAAATAGCCTATAAGCATACACAAAGAAACAAGCATAGATGTGAGTCTTGCATCCCAAACCCACCATGTTCCCCAAGCTGGCTTTCCCCATATAGCACCAGTTAATATCGCGATAATAGTCATGCCAATTGCAGCATATGCAACAGATTTCGCGACAATATCAAAAAATGGAACAGATTTAATTAGATAAAGGGCAGCAAAGGTCGCAAGAATAAAGCAAAGAGAAATAGAAAGCCATGCGCAAGGCACGTGTATATACATTATTTTTACTAAATTTCCTTGTAGATAATCATCTGGGATAACGAAAAAAACACATAATAAAGACCCCGCAATCATTGCAAACGAAAATAAAGACAACACGAAAGCAAGTATACTAAAGTGCTGCGTTATAAACGTATGTCTTAGGAATTTCATGAGACCTTTTTTCTAAGAGTAATATTGTCAAACAGCCTATTTGTGGGAATTGGTATTATACACGTTATTGGCATGATACTTCAAGAGGTGCTTTATAAGCAATATATTTTAATGGAGCAATTTTATAGCGTTTTAGCTATATATAGTAAACTCTTAGCTGATTAATAGACCGATCCATTCTTTCTTTGAGAATTGCTATAAGGTCGTCGCCGCAAAGAGTGCGTTAGCACGACGTGGCAATCCAGAAAAATGACGAAGAGACTGGATTGCCACAGTCGCTAACGCTCGCATCGAATGACTTTGTTAACAGTACCATAGTATTTTTGCTTTATGTTAATAGTAGACGCGAGGAGCAAAGTGTAGTAAAATCTACATGAGCGACGAGCAACACCCTATTAACTTAAATGGAAAATACTATATACTATCCTATTCTTTGGATTTTATAGCAATTGTAAGGCCGGCACGTGTCGAAATCAACATACTCTCAAAGCCTTTAGAATCGCTAAGCAATAAATTAAATTCTCTCATAGCTGCCCACATTCGCTTTCCTTTTGTATCTTCAGGCTCATTTCCATATACCATATCAAACAGTAATGTGTTATCAGCGATAATCAGGCCGCCAACTCTTAATTTATTCAAAGATAGATTCAAATATTCTATATATTCAGATTTGGCAGCATCAATAAATACAGCATCAAAAATAATATCTTCACCAAAGCCATTTATAATATCCAATGCATCACCGCAATACTGGACTATTCCAAGAGCTTTAATTTGATTTGCATGACTGATGTTTTTTTCGGCAATCTTGAAAAAATCTGGGGATTTTTCTATAGTATGCACAACACCATCCTCTGGCAAAGACAAGGCCATCCCAATTGCTGATGTGCCAACGAAAGTCCCTATTTCAAGAACATTTTTTGCAGACATAAGTCTTAGTAAAATGCGTATCAGCTTCAAATCACAAGGAGGAAGCTGCATATGAGATAAATGCTCAGGCGCGCTCTTTCTTGCATTTATCACTACATCATCTTCTTTTGCGAATAGAGAGTCTATATAAAGAGTTTTTTCTGTCATACTCAATTAACATCACTTAAAAGAGCTTCTATTGGCTGCTCCCAAGAAAAATGGTCACGACCAAAATGTCCAAAAGCCGCAGATTCTCTATATATAGGTCTCTTCAAATTCAGCCTATCTATAATTACCTGTGGCTGAAACAAATCATATATATTTGTTGTAAAAATTTTAGCTAACTCGTCATCAGGCAACATACCAGTGCCAAACGTCTCAATAGAAATTGCCAGAGGTCTTGCTATACCGATGGCATATGCAATACGCACCTCACAAATCGACGCTAGTTCCAAACTAACTATTTGACGAGCCAGCTGGCGTGCTGCATAAGCGGCAGACCTATCAACTTTTGTTGGATCTTTGCCAGAAAATGCTCCTCCTCCGTTACGTGCGTAGCCACCATAGGTATCAACTATAATCTTACGACCAGTTAACCCAGCATCCGCAATTGGGCCACCCATAGTAAAAGGACCAGCGGGGTTGATATGCACTACTGCATCTTGCAATAAATATTCAGATAACAGTGGGTTTATGATCTGCTCCATCACCACTTCCCTCACAGAAGAAAGTGTAACACTTGGTAGGTGCTGGGTTGAAAATACCACAGAATCTATTCCTATAGGCTCCCAATCTTTATATCGTATAGTTACTTGAGCTTTAGCATCTGGCCCTAAAAAGTTAAAATTTTTGGTATCACGAATTTTTTTCTGTTGCTGCATCAATCGATTCGCAAGTGTAAGTCCAAGTGGCAAATATTGATCTGTCTCGTCGCATGCAAACCCAAACATCATGCCTTGATCACCAGCACCAAGCACGGCACCAGAATCCACTCCTGAAGAAATCTCTGGAGATTGAACTGTCACATCCTCTATAATATTGAGGTCATTGATGCTCATACCCCACTTTGTTGTGCTGTGCCCAATGGAGCTGAGTACCTCAAGTGCAATGCTTTTGTGATCTAAAATCGCCTTAGTTGTAATTTCCCCTATAACGAAAAGCGTATGCCCCTTGATTCCACTCTCAACCGCAACCCGGCTATCTGCATCTTGCATGATGCATTCGTCCAGTATAGCATCTGAAATCTGATCACATATTTTATCTGGATGCCCGTCTGATACGGACTCAGAAGTGAATAATCCATCTTTTATTATCATGTCAAGCCATATTTTAGTTCAGGTTGCCGATCATAAAGTAATTTTTCCAAAAATGGGAGTATTAATTTATTATCATTATAAAGAATTGTGATATGGTCTTATAGCAAATCCACAACGAACAATAGATCACTTGTGATTTCGTTCTTTCATGCATGTATAATCATCAATAATACCTTGCCATCTCTTTTATTTTTGATTGAAATCATATATGTCAAGGTATAGAATCACTGATAAATTTGTAGATAAATAGATCTAATAACGATAAAGCGGTAAAGTATGGGCAACGCAACTAAAACTGATTACAGAATTGAATCAGATACATTTGGGGAGATTCGTGTCCCAGCATCTAAATATTGGGGAGCACAAACTCAAAGATCTTTGGAGAATTTCAAGATAGGCATTGAAAAGATGCCAGTATCTTTAATCAATGCGCTTGCTTTGATTAAAAAAGTTGCTGCAATGGTGAATATGGAGATCTCTGGATTAGATAAAGCTTTGGGTAGTGCCATATGCAAAGCAGCTGATGAGGTGATTGCTGGAAAATATTCAGATAATTTTCCGCTTGCAGTTTGGCAAACTGGCTCTGGTACACAGACCAATATGAACATGAATGAGGTCATCTCAAATAGAGCAATTGAGATATTAGGCGGAGAGATTGGCACAAAGCTCCCAGTGCATCCAAATGATCACGTTAACATGAGCCAATCTTCAAATGATACATTCCCAACTGCCATGCATATTGCTGCTATATTTGACATAAATGAACATCTAATTCCTTCTCTTGAAAGTTTGCAAAATATATTTCAGGAAAAAACGGAAGAGTTTCATAATATAGTAAAAATCGGCAGAACTCACCTGCAAGACGCAACACCTATAACTCTAGGGCATGAATTTTCTGGCTATACTACACAACTCGCCTATGGGGCTCTGCGCATTCAAAGTGCTTTGCCAAGACTCTTACTGCTTGCGCAAGGCGGAACTGCTGTTGGCACAGGTCTCAACGCTCCGAAGGAATTTGCCAAAGAGTTCGCAGACACCATGGCCGAGGTCACTGTGTATGAATTCCAAACAGCACCAAATAAATTTGAAGCACTAGCAGCAAACGATGCAATTGTCGAGATTAGCGGAGCATTGAATGTCTTAGCCGTCAGCCTTATGAAGATAGCAAACGATATAAGATTTCTTGGGTCTGGCCCAAGATGCGGCCTTGGAGAATTGAGATTACCAGAAAATGAGCCAGGCTCATCTATAATGCCTGGGAAAGTGAACCCTACACAATGTGAAGCTCTAACAATGGTTTGCACACAAATCATTGGCAACCATACGACGATTACAATAGCAGGCTCTCAAGGCAATTTTGAGCTAAACGTCTTTAAGCCAGTAATGATTTACAATTTATTACAATCTATTCGCCTTTTATCTGATGCTATGCATAGCTTTGCTGATAATTGCGTAACAGGCATAGAGGCTAATAAGGAACATATTGCTGCTTCCATGAAAAGGTCCTTGATGTTGGTGACTGCACTGAATCAGCATATCGGCTATGATACTGCAGCAAAGATTGCTAAAAATGCCCATAGTAAGAATATTACACTTAAAGAATCAGCAGTAGCACTTGGACTAGTAACACCAGAACAGTTCGATACATGGGTAGTTCCAGAAAATATGGTAGAGCAAGCTGGATAATATATAGCGTTTTCGCGAATGCGATCATATACAGTTGTAATTTTAATCATCATCCAATCACCTCATCAATAATTCGCTTCTGCAACTTAGCTTCAAGGCTATTTTTATCTTTGATTTGGCAGAGTTCATAAGTTGCCTTCCATAAAACCCAGGCGCGTGCCCGAAGCCACGTCCCTGGATCCAGGTCAATCTTTATTTTTGAAATACTCTTTCCTCGTATGATACCTTCTGTAATTCGCTTTTACTCTATCTAGCACAACATCTAAATCATCAAATGAAATGCTGTTAATACCAAACTTTTGTTGAAAATATTTTAAAATATCACTATGCTCATAACTTATGGTCAAATTTAATGGTGTGTCGCCGCATTTTAAAGATCTTTTATTGATATCGGTTAATATACAATTTTCTATGAAAAATTTTACAGATTCTAAATTTCCACCTGCAGCACATGCAATGTGCAGTGCATTTCCTCCACACCACTCTTCATAATTTAATGGAATGCCTTTATTGTGTAATAATTTTAACAATCGTATTTTTTTATACTTAACCAGATCATATACTATAGGTATTGACAAGAAATCATATACATCAAATTGATCTAAAATCCTTTTTATTACATTATCCTTCTCTTTGTATACCACATCCTCAAAAATATAGCACAAATCCCAATTTGCCTCTTTTTTTCGTATCATCCACACTTTGTCCACGCTGCTTTGCTCGGCTAATTTTTTAAATCCAGCTTTCTCAAAAGCTTTAATTGCGCTTAAGTTATCTTTTGCTGGATCAATAAGGCACAAATCAAAGTGTGATGCTAATATTTGATTGTCAAATTCATTTAAGATGAGTGGCCCAATGCCTTTATGTATGTAATTTGGATCGCCTATAAATAAATCAACTCCGCATATAGAACCAGAAATAGAGCCTAAATCTAAACCATTTTCATGAGAGAAATCACGGACATTATAGGCCTGGATATAACCTATTTTTTCTTTGTCCACAGTAATGATATACGCGTGTGTTCTTTTATTTGAGCTATTTGAAATAGTTAGCCCATGAATGTGTCTACCAAATTTTTCTTTCACCAATTCCATCGTATAGGTCATGTCCTGATCCCACCATTTTTTGACATGGACGCTCTCTAACCACCTTAGAAGTAATGGGAAATGTGATTCATTCAGTGATTCGAAGGTGATAGTCATGCTTGATCCTCTTGAGGCTTGCAACAATGCAAACAGCTCATTATTTATATATCCGCTCATTGTTTATATATCTCTTTAATTTTCTTTAAATAATCAGCCAAAGGCTCTAAACCGATTGCGCTTCTATGTTTTCCTATGTCTTCTAAATTACCCTCATAAGGTTGTAATGTTATAACACCCTTTGTAATATCAACTTGTGTCCCGTATTTTTGCAACAAACCTATTTGATGAAATTTTGCAGCTACTCTGTCGTAAAGATATGCATAATTTTTTTGATCTGTTTCTCCTTTATTAGCCAATCTTTCCAGAAGAAATAAAACACCAGCTTGAAAAAACGGATCATCGTCAGCGTGTTGTATTAATAACCAGGCTTTTTTGTCGTAGTCTGGTCCAAATTTTGAAATCACAATCCATCCATGCACTCCAAGAATTTCTTTCATATGGGAAGTATAAAACGCATCTAATTTTTTAAGTAAAGTTCCCAATTGTTTATCACTTTGATGTTTTATAAATAAGTTCCTAAGTTCTTGATCGAAATCGTACATATAATCTATGATTCTTTTGACATGCGTAATTTGTTTTATATTACCTTTGGGTAAATTGTTTTTGTGTTCCTCTAATTTTTTCTCGATGTTGCTAATATTAAAAGCTACTACATATGCTGGATGTAAGAATGAAAGTGTCAATAATAAACAAAATAATAATTTTCTCATACAATACCTCCCACAAACCATCTACTTCGTTCCTGATTTAATAGATTACTTCGTCACTGCTTTCCTAGCAATGACGATTATCTGCACACAGAATATTATTTGCTGTAAAACCCCAAAGTATGTCAAGATAAAGCTGTGTTTAAGGGATGTAATACCAATTCTCATAAATAATTACTTTTAGAATTAGAAAATGATGACTCTCTTTGATTTACATGGCAAAACTGGACTCAGGCAATATGCTTGGCGATTTGCTAAAGAATATAAACTATATATTGCATTGCTTATTATCATAGCCGTGGTTGCTGGTATTTTTGAAATTTCAGTTGATTATAAAATCAAAGAAATCATCGACACCATATCATCTAATAACGCAGACGATCTTGGATATTTACTTGCTCTTTTTATGTTGTACAAACTTTTGCATCACGGCTCTTATTTTATACAACGTTGTCTTGATGTTAAATACAAACCTATGATCTCAGAACGTGTGATCACAGATATTTATAGCAAGACAGTGGAGCATTCATTACATTGGTTCGATTCTCATCTATCTGGAGAAATATCTAGCAAAATTGAAGATTTCCAAGACGGAATGGTCAGGCTAATTACTTGTTTATTTAAAACTTTCCATGTTATCGTAACGATTGTAATCACGCTATTCTTTATATTGCATGTTAATGTGCTCACAGGTTTAGTCTTAGGGGTATTTGTTATAATCTATATACCAATAATATATTTCTTGCTAAAAAAGCAAATGGAGTTGCAAGAATTTTACGTTAACGCCAAACAAGAAGCTATGGGTATTATTAACGATTCAATTGCAAACATTTTTGGCATCAAAATTATTGGTGATTTAATGTCGGAATTCAAATTAAAGCTGACTCCTACAATAAATAAATGGAGGGCATGGGATTATAAAACCCGTCGATTTGATGCATATTACGTAGATAATGCAGACACACTAATGGTAGTTACGCTGAATGCTGTGCAAATATATTTATTAGCGTACCTCTATAAGAATGGTGATATTAGTGCTGGTAGTTTTGCTTTTATCGCGATGATAACACTTAAGATTCATGCGCAACTAGATGCGTTTTTGGAGAATCTTTTGTTCAATGTGAATCCCAAAATTGCGCAAATTAAGTCTTCATATGCTTTTATTAATACAAAAATTGACGTAGAGGATAGAGAAAATGCAAAAAGCTTAAGTGATGTTTCAGGCTTGATAGACTATCAAAATGTTAGTTTTTCTTATGGCAAGAATAGCAATTTAGTACTGCATGAATTCAATTTAAAAATTCTCCCAGGGGAAAGATTAGGAATTGTTGGCACATCAGGTGCTGGTAAAACAACTATGATCAAATATTTGCTCAGATATTTTGATGTACTAGATGGCGCTATATTTCTTGACGGCAAAGATATCAGAGATATCAAGCAAAATTCATTGAGAAAGTCCATATCTATAATACCGCAAGACATCACCATGTTTCACAGGAGTATCATTGATAATCTAAGACTTGCAAAACACGATGCAACCGAAGAAGAGATAATATCCGCTTGTATAAAAGCTAAGATACATAATGATATTCTTGCAATGCCACAAGGATATAACACGATTGTTGGCAAACGTGGCGTTAAATTAAGTGGAGGTCAAAGACAGAGAGTTGCCATCGCAAGAGCAATTTAAAAAAACGCTCCGATTTTAATTTTAGATGAAGCCACAAGTAGTTTAGATACTCATACAGAGCAGTTAATACAAGAATCCATCAACGAACTTTGGATACCAGTAACGCAACTGTTATAGCTATCGCTCATCGTCTATCAACGCTAAAACATACTGACAGAATTATTGTCATCGACAAAGGCAAAATTGTAGAAGATGGGACTCACAGTAAACTCCTTGCAAAAGCAGGACTTTATAAAACCCTATGGATTAAAAAGTATAGAGTTGATTTTTGGAGAAGATGATAAGTTATTAGCCGTATTAACTAAGGTGGATAAAAATAGGTATCAAGAATTATTCAACATGCTGTCCAAGAAGTATAAGTTAATTGCAAAGACAGACGCCTTTGTTGGAGATAAGAACGCAGAATTTAAAGATGACAACACCAACATCATTCTTGACGCACCTCACTTAGATTTCAATTTGTATATGCACTATATACATGATGATCTCAAAAAAATCTACATCGAGCAGTCAAAACGAGAAAAACAAGAAAAGGAAAAGCAAGAATTGGATAAAATATAAGAAATTGTTACTTCAAGGTGAATTATGCAAAAAACACTTGCAACGCTGCCAGAACTAAAATTAGTCGGTATAACCACAAGAACCAATAATGCACATATATTTGAAAGAGACCCGCACACCAATAAAATCGCAGCCACTGTCATGCAGTATTTCAATAATGAGCTGGCCGAAAAGATTAGCGGCAGAAAAAATCCTGGAACAACCTTCTGCGTTTATACCAATTACGAAAGTGATGCCAGCGGTGATTATACCTATTTTATCGGTGAAGAAGTGACTTCTTTTGAGCAGATAAGCGACGGATTTGAAGCACTTACAATACCCGTCCAGCATTATGCAAAATTCACGAATCAGCCAGGACCAATGCCTGACGCATACATCAATATGTGGAAAGATATATGGAAAAATGAATGCGTCTGATTTAGGCGGTAAAAGGGCTTATATTGCAGACTTTGAAGTGTATGATGAACGAAGTCACGATCATAACAACGTGACACTCGATATTTATATTGGTATTCAGAAATGAATATAAGATTGCTGAAAAACCAAGATACAAAGGTATTAGAAGAATATTTAGCTCCTTACAAAGCGGAATGTATGTTTATTTGCAGCAATCTTAAAGCTTCAGGAATTGAATATAAAGGCGCAGATTTTGAGAGTGAATATTTTGGTTGTTTTGATAAGCATGATGGTCATGCAGAGCAGCTACTTGGCCTTATTGTTCATTATTGGAATGGTAATATCATGATGCATGCTGGGGATCACGATGTAGAGAAGCTTATCTTGTATCTCAAAAAGAACATTAAACGGCCTGTAGCAGGAGTTCTAGCTCCTAACATTCAAGCAGAACATGTTATCAAACATTTAGGGTTATCAGAGCATAGTTTCAGCATTAATAGTAATGAAGGACTATATGAAATCAATCTCGAAGCTTTAAATGAGTTTAATATGCCGAGCAACATGAATGTTGTATCTACGCAAGATGTATCAAAAGAATATATTGATCAAGTGGATGAAAAGCTATTATATTGAGGCGTTAGGTGCCTCAAATGACGAAGTCCTTGAAAAACAAATTGAAGAACATTGGAATCTGCGCCTTCAGAAAAATGATAGCTGGGTTTTATTATTAGATGGAACTCCAGTAGCTTTAAGTGCCTTTAACGCACGTCTTACTGATATGGTGCAAGTTAGGTCCTGTTTGGACTTCTCCAGAATATCGCAAGAAAGGCTTTGCAAGATTGCTTCTTGCCTATACTTTGCACAAGGAAAAGCTTAAGAGAATAAAACAAGCAATATTATTTACTGATAATCCAGCAGCAATAAAAGCTTATCTTGCGATTGGCTTTAAAAAGATTGGTAATTATCGCCTAGCGTTATTAGGAAAGCCAATCAAGTTGCAAGAGATAGAATTCACTACATCTCCAGCGGTAACTGACATCGATTTTTTAGCCCAGAAACTCAATCAAGAAACATCAGAATTTGGTGAAATTCATTCTTTTGCGTTCTTCATACGAGATGAACATAATCAAATTATTGCAGGCTGCAATGGATGTGTGATGTTCGGTAGTATTTATACAGATCAATTATGGGTAAATCATGGGTCTCGTAAGATCGGTTTGGGGAAGAAATTGATGGAAGCGGTTCACAAGTTTGGCCGCGAATCAGGATGTTCTATGGCAACCGTTGCCACAATGAGTTTTCGGGGTGCTTTAGTCTTTTATGAGAAATTGGGATATGTAGTCAATTTTGAGAGGCAGGTTATACACAAAATTCTAGCTGCATTTTTTTAAAGCGTAGCTTGTAATGTTTAAAGCCGATTGGGAAAAAACAAGTATGAGGCACCAATTACCAGAAGGCTGGCATGAGAAAATGGTACGGCTTGCTTATCTCGATAAAAAACTTATTTCATTTGAATTGATTGCTGGTGGCTGCGCCAATCTTAATTTTAAAATTCAGTTGGAAGATGAAAAACAACCACTTCTTCTGCGTATTTATTTGCGTGATAAAGATGCTGCTTACCGCGAATCAAAACTTAGCAAACTATTAAAACAAACAGTCCAGCTACCTTTGACGCATTGTATTGGAGAATTGGATGGTTATCATTTTGCCATTACAGAATTCATACCTGGCATATCTCTGCGAGACCTTTTATTGGGTGATGCTCCTCATGATCTGAGCACAATCATGTATGAGGTAGGCACGATTCTTTCGAAGGTTACAGCGTATGAATTTTCAGGAGCAGGCTTTTTTGATAAAGAGTTGGAAGTTATCCCTTATAAATCCTCTGATATCATAAAGTTTGCACAAGATTGCTTGAGTCATAAGACAGTATTATCTGTATTAACGCCTGAGGTGATTTCAGAAATCCGCAAGGTTATGAGACAATATGGACACTTATTTCCTGATGACAATGAAAAGCATCTCGTCCATGGCGATTTTGATCCTGCTAATATTTTAGTGGACAAAGTTGATGGCCTGTGGGTCGTGAGCGGTATTTTAGACTGGGAATTTGCTTTTTCTGGATCTTATCTCTGGGACGTCGCTAACATGCTTAGATATGCCCATAAAATGCCAGCAGAATTTCAGACTTCATTTATAGAGGCTCTGGAAAAAAGCGGCATTAAATTACAGGACACCTGGCACACGACTATACATTTATTGAACTTATCGTCTTTACTTGATTGCCTTCAGCGATCAGATCCTCAAAATCACCCTAGTCGATGCACTGATATTAGAGAACTCATAAACTATATTTTATCAGAATTAAGGTAAAGCGTTATAGTGTTTTCGCGAATGTGTTATAATATAGTAAATCCTTAGCTGATTAATAGACCGATCCATTCTTTCTTTGAGAATTGCTATAAGGTCGTCGCCGCAAAGAGTGCGTTAGCACGACGTGGCAATCCAGAAAAATGACGAAGAGACTAGATTGCCACACTCGCTTTCTCTCCTTCGCAATGACGATTTTATAGAATTTACAAATCTATTAATCATCTAAGAATTTACTATAGTAGGCGCTATGATAAGGCAAAGTGTAGTAAAATCCGTATGAGCTTCGAACAACACCATATTAACGTAAATGGAAAATACTATATGACACACAAAATTATTCAAGCCACTCTAACTCCAGAACTTAGGGCGTCGATCTTACAAGCGTTTGATGAGCATGCAATTCATACTATTGGCTTTGGTGGCTTTGCCCTCGACCCAATAGTATTTGAGATCAATGAGAACGGCGTATCTTTAGGAGTATGCGTTTGCCAGTTATTTTTTGGCAATCTTCATATCAGAAATTTGCTCACACAAGAGAAGTATCGTGGGCGCGGTATAGCAAGAACCTTAATGGAACATGCCTTTGCTTTTGGAAAGGAGAATGAATGCCGTTTTGCATTTGTTGAAACCATGAGTTTTCAAGCACCTGAATTTTATAAAAAACTTGGGTTTGAAATTGAACTGAAGAGAGATGGTTATGCAGCAGGAACCTAATTTTATTATTTAAAGAAAGATTTATGACCAACTACTGCAGAGGATTGGGATCACAGCATATTAGAAATTTTGAACGCTTTAATGCTCATCAATGCTTGTTTACAATTGGTAAGAAGCAGGCCTGTATCTCAACTTTAGAGATTCAAGGTGGATGACATCCAGATTATTGTTGATGCCTTTCAACGAACAAAAGATCTAAGCAAAGCCACAAAATTCTATAAAGAAGGGCTTGGGCTTCCAAAAATGGATTTTCAAGGAGATATCAGCTTTTTTATGCTCAATAGCAGCTGGCTATCCCTCTATCCATGGGAATTATTGGCTCAAGACGCACAAGTGAAATTCGTTGGATCTGGTTTTAGGGGAATTACACTAGCGCATAATGTTGAAAATGAAAACCAAGTGATAGATCTATTAGAAAAAAGCCAAAAATGCTGGCGCCAAGGTTGTGAAGGAAGCTCAGAAGACCTCATGGGGTGGATTTTCTGGATATTTTTCTGATCTTGACGGACATTTATGGGAGGTTGCATATAACCCTTTCTTTTGGCCTGAGCCAAAAGATGAAAATAGTAACATTAAATGTTGATTTGCGTTCTGGCACGATTATTAAAGTAGAAGAATTTCCAAGAGCAAAAAAGCCAGCATTCAAGGTATGGGCAGATTTTGGTCCAGAGATTGGAATATTGCAAACATCCGCTCAGGTGACTGCACATTACACACTAGAAACACTTCTTGGAAGGCAAATTGTTGGATGCGTTAATTTGGGAGAGAAAAACATAGCGGGCTTTAAATCGCAGTTTTTGCTTGTGGGATTTTCTGATGAAAATGGCGCTATTTATTTGATAACGGTTGACCCCAAAGTTCTAAATGGACAAAAAATGCATTGATAGCCACTTACGGTGGTCTTCGTACGCCTGACGTTCCTCTGGTGTAAAACTCATATTTTCCATGACGTCCATAGCCCTTTTAAGCTCAGGGGTTTTGAGCTCCTGTGGAAGACTTTCCTTAAAAAATAAATCAAAGCGTACTAAAAACATTACCCACTT
Source organism: Archaeoteleia sp. ZL-2020 (assembly GCA_022817725.1). Taxonomy (NCBI): domain Eukaryota; kingdom Metazoa; phylum Arthropoda; class Insecta; order Hymenoptera; family Scelionidae; genus Archaeoteleia; species Archaeoteleia sp. ZL-2020. The sequence continues at coordinate 13,627 of JABFOW010000007.1, read as the reverse complement.
ATCTAGCAACGTCTTTATCTTAGGTAAAAATGCTGCAAGTTGTTCTGATTTATCTCCATGTCTCTTTGAATCTTCTACATCAAACTTATTCAGTTCTATTGTATGAAGCTCTATATCTTCAAAATAGTGAAAGCCACTCTCAGTTTCACGCAACTGGAATATATTATGGTATTTTTCGATTTTTGGAATACTTAAGAAATTTAAGATATGTATGCCAATCGTCTTGTTCAATACAGAATAATCAGAGCCTCTTAGCAATTGTTCAGTATAAAGACGGGCCCAATAATACAGTGCACGCTTATCGTAATCTGCTTCATCACTAATCTGCATCTCGATATTATAGCGTTTTCCACTCGCTCCTCTTGCCTTTATATCAAGAACTGAAAGCTTATCTTGCTTGAAATCTCGCACATTATATGGATTCAAAAGCTCAACATCTACAACTTGATCTGCTGCAGAGACTATAGAATTAATCAGTGATATCAGAAGATCTTTGTTCTCCTCAACTCCAAACAATTTTTTGAATGCGATGTCAATTCGAGGATTAATATCATTGCTCATCTTTTACTATTTTTAGCTTTTGTTAAAATCAGAGTACTAAGAATACTTTAGCACATTGTACAGTAAAATCCCGTGAGCATCAGAAGTATTAAGAGACTTCATAGACAACAAAAGTACATTAAATATACGCTAAAAAATCTTCTATTAAACACATTGTGGTTTCATTTATACCATGTATAGCTCTACATAATACTCAATAGAAGGTGTAGAGAAGCGGCCCATTGATAAATATTGATCCGGCACTTTTCCACTTTGCAGTATACTAGTTCCATCTTCGCTATCTTTTAGCATAAAGACTGCATCGCCTAAATTCGGCAACAATGTTTTATTTGCCACATGTCTGTTTGTGAGCAAGAATCCGCTCTGTTTATCGATTATAAAGCCCTTTGCCATAAAAAATGCTTTCTGCGCACCATATATAGAGCCGTATAGCGCGCTGCCAACGTCCACAGTCGCTTTGTTGAGCTCATATGTGTTTATATCAGAATACATAAATCTATTTTTACTTATAATAAGGCAGCATTATTTCTCCTGCTGCGCTATATTTGATGAGTTGCTTGCTGCCATCTGCGTTTTCAACCTCAACTTCTATTTCTGAGCCTTGAACTCCTAAAGAAGTCGGCTTCATGCCATTTCTAAGCCCAGCTTTATATGCGCTACTATTTTCATCAACTCCAGAGATAAAGCCCATTAAAAATGACCTATCTATATCATAACCTAGCTCACAAACCGCATCGCTAGTCTGCTTATGTGACAATATCCTATTAGCCAGGAATCTCATCTGGAGGAGTAATAGGCGCAAAACTCACTATATAGCGATCCATATAGCTACACAATCCATTTCGCCTTTCCTTATCCTCAAACTCTGGTCCAAGAAGCTTTGCTAATTCATCATAAAACTGCTCCCTGCTAACATTGCAATAAGTACCCTTACAATACGAACTAATTAAATTCTTTACAAAATCGTCTAAACCAAACTTCTTGTTACTTCTTGACTGAATCATATAGTCAATGTTCATCGCGACTAACCTGCCGCTATAGTAAAAAATTTTGAAAGCAGAATCATATGAAAGAAGATATTCTGCTGCTGATGTTGTGCTACTAAAAGGCGCGCTTACAATCTCCTGTATATATCTATAGTGCTGTGTAGTATTGCCCTAGCGATTTATTTTTATGTTATCAACGTACTCTTGCTCTGTAATTACCCCATTTCTATGATTCAGCAATGATGCATAATAATCAGTAAACCCCTCATCAAACCAAAAATGATTCCTCTTAACATTTGGCCCAAATGCTACTGAGATACATGGATTTTTCCCTCTGCAAAACAAAGTGTGCATACTCTCATGAGAAATTGTAGCTTTCAAATCTTTAAGGTTGTTGATGAAAATTGTATCTACCGTGTTAACGCCATTGCTTATTCTAAATGCACCATCCGTATCGCCACCCTGCATTATCAGCACGGCTTTTATTTGATCTTTTTGATATTTGCCAAGCATACTATTCTACAAACTTTGCATTGAAGTTCAAGATTTTCCTTGCAAGATAGGTTATATATTTATGAGAAAGAATAGCATTATCGTCGCCTTCTAAAGGAAAGCCTACTGTCACAACTAGTGCACCCGCTTCTTTATCATACTGGCTAATATTTATGTCAAGATCTGTGAATATATAAAAACTGGAAAAGAGATTTTCTAAATTAGTGGGCATTTTCTCTGGCATGTTGTGTATATTGGAGCCAGATATCATTTTTGCGCCCTTTTTTCCAAATGCTTTAGAATCAATTAAAATTTCGTTGCGTTGATTTTCATCCAATTTTGGATATGCAAAAACTCCAGAACCTCTAAAAATGATAGAATTCTTTGAGGCAAATGAATAAGGTGAGTGCCCAGTTATATATGAAAGTGTTATATCTACATTTGGCTTATGGAGTATTGATACTATCTGGCAATAATAAGGAAAAGAGCGCATACATTCCCTATCTTTACCAGGTACGATTTTCAAAGTTTCTTTACCTGATACTGCGCTAAATATTGAGTGCTCCACGTCTATGCCACCTAGTACTGGTATATAAACATCAGTTTTTCCAGAGCTATTACCCCGAAATTTCACCTCAACTGTGAAAGCCCTAAGGTCATCTTTTGTAGATATTGTATAATTTATGATCTTTGCATTAGATTGCTGCTTAGAAGCTAGCGCATTAGATGACTTTTTGTTGCTGCTATCAATACATCTCCCTTCTTCTTTTGAGGAAATCTGATTTACATCTTGCTTTGCAGGAGTGGCGTCAGCGAAGCTTACTAAGCTTAGCCAGGTTGCTAATGCTAAAAAAAATAACATCTCTATATTCTATTTCTAAACTTACATCATATGCGCACCTACTTCCTATGAATGAGGCTTGAGCGACAAAATTCTTACCAACGCTGGCCGAATCCACGAAACCCAACCTCTGCAAAGCTACCAATGCTGAAAGAAACAACATCTCAATCCCCTACACACTTAGCTTAATAACAATCACCTGTAGGTCCGCTTCTCCTTAAAGGAGCTCTATAAGCACGAGCAGATAAAATGAGAACGCTGTCATATTACAACATTCTCACTTATCAAGCAAACAAAAGCATATTTGTTTATTTGGCTATCAACGACATGGTAGGCCGCCACAGAGCGGAATCTTCCATTCCATTCTTCCGCCGCCACCTTTTGACAGATCGAGCGGATTATTTCTTCGTTGTCTTCAGCGAGCTCATTGCCTCTGCTGAAAACTTATCTGACAGCATTCTGCATACAAAGCGACTGTCAGCAGTACAGCAAGAGTCTTGTTAATGAGCAAAAGATCTATTATATAACTCTATTTCTAATAGCGTCTCGTGCATCGACTCTGCGCAAGGGTTTTACATTTACATCATTTAAGTTTTATATTTATATCATTTCATTTTAATATTAGCGATGATTTTTGTTTGATATTGGCTGTGAACAGCAAAAGATTACTGTGTTTTTATTATCTTTCAAATAGAATCGCTAGCATAAATGTAACATGGTGCAAATTTATGTCATACAACCCAACAAAACTCAGCAGACAACAAAAAGAAGCGGTGAGTTTGTTATCAATTGGCACTTTTCTGGAATATTTTGACTTGATGCTGTACGTGCATATGTCAGTTCTCTTGAATGAGCTATTTTTCCCTCAAAGCGATCCGCTAATAGCCCCATTACTTACGGCTTTTACTTTTTGCTCAACTTTCCTTTTTAGACCTATCGGTGGCTTTATCATAGGCTGGATTGGCGATCAAATAGGCAGAAAATCTACAATTATTTTAACAACTAGTTTAATGGCCATTATTTGCGCCACTATGGCGAGTATTGGAACTTATGAAGAAATCGGACTTACAGCAACTATTGTTGTAATTGTATGTAGGATGTTACAAGGCTTTTCTTCTTTAGGAGAGGTTGTCGGGGCGCAGCTTTTTGCAACCGAGACATTAAAACAACCTCAGAGATACGTTGTAGCTGGGATAATCGAAATAAGCGCACGTGCTGGTGGGTTATTTAGCCTAATTGTAGCCTTGTTTGCTATTTCTATAAATTTCAACTGGAGGATAGCATTTTGGATAGGTGCTATAATAGCTATAGTTGGCTTTGTAGCAAGAATGAAACTTCGTGAAACTCCTGAGTTTGTAGATTTCAATAGAAGAATGAAGATTAAAGCTGAAACAAATAAACAGAATCACAATATAGTGGAGCACTTAGATATATACAAAAAAAAGGCAGATAAAAAGATTGTCTTTGCGTATTTCTTAACACACATTGCTGGAAGTGTTTGCTTTTATATTGCCTATATTTATGTAGGAAATTTTATGAAAAAATCTTTAGGTATGAGTGCTGAAGAGGTGATATTCCAAAACTTAAAAATCAGTATATTTACAATCATTGCAACCGTGATCTCTGTATTCATTTTTGTAAAAAGGTATCATCCACTTAAAATAGCAAGCGTGCAGCTCGCATTTTTTGGACTTTTTTTACCGTTCGTACCATATTGGCTAAATCACATTTCTAATTTATATTCATTATCTTGTTTGCAATTTGTTTTATTTTTTCTTGTATTAAATCCATTTTGTGCAGAGGTGCCGTGTTTTAAACATATCCCTATTGCTAGACGCTTTACTATTCTTGCAACGACGTTTGGAGTTGCAACCGCTTTTGCAAACGTAACTGTTTCTTTCGGTATTATTCATGTCACTAAATATTTTGAACACTATGGTCTTTGGGTGATATTAGTACCTGTTACCATGGGCATGTCATATGCTATATATTATGCAACAAAATTAGAAAAAAAGAGCGGTAGATATTTCAATTACCCAGATGAAGATAATTTAGAGTATCCAGATTCTGGGTCGCATGATAGCGAACAAAAATATACTTTTGACGAAAAAGAAGCATACAGTGCGTATGATACGAATTGTAGATATTCGCATGATTTATTAGGCATTGCGTCAAATCAAGCTCTATTGCAAAACAAGAAGTTAAACATCTGGCTTATAGAAAAAGCTATTATATTTGCCAAGAAATGGCATGATGGACAGCTTAGAGATACTGGGGAACCTTATTATTCTCATCCTTTGGCTGTTGCTAGCATAGTTGCAGAATATTACTGCAAGACTGACGTTATTATAGCTGCAATACTTCATGATGTCGTTGAGGATAGTGACTGTGCTATTGAATTGATCGAAAAAGAATTTAATAGAAGAATCGCTGAAATAGTTTATAAGCTCACCAGAATTAGGGTTGTTGATGATAAGATACTTAAGCTGCGACTTGAAGAAATCATTAAAGAATTGAAAAACGACCCAGAAGCTTTACTGATCAAGCAAGTTGATAGGCTACATAACCTGCATACGATAGGCACCAAGTCAGAAGAAAAACAGATTAAAAGCGCAATTGAAAGTAATGATTATTTAGTGACTAGCAGCGCTTATACTGCTGACAAGCTAAATATCAGCGACAAATTCACTCTTGAAGATAGGATATTTCAATATTGCAGCGATATTTTGCTTAAGTATAGGAGATGATCAACATATACTCCGCTATGTTTTATCACTGTATTTTCAGATTCTCTGTGCATGTTATGGCTCATATAGTAAGTTCTTATTTAATTAATAGGTATTAAAATTTTAAAGAGTTATTATATAAGATATAACAAAAGCATATTCATTAGAGCTTAGAGAAAAAGTGATATTATCGACCCGTCAAAACTCGAGAGCTCAGCGGTACCAAATTTGAAAAAATTCGAGTTATTACGGGTCAACTAAGTAATGGGTATACCCCCAAAACTAGAATCACAATGAATGGCTGCGAACGTCTATGAATTGCGCATATATCTTGAAGGTAGCAAGAAGATATAAGATCTTATGTAGTATTCTGGTGTTTTTACAATGATTTTATTGTCTCATATCTATAATCCGTAAAGCCTTCAGACGTCTTCATTATCCAATAAATGTTTGAAATCCTTAAGCTTTTTGCCAATTTTATACCATTTTCTCATGGATATTAACAATACATTTTCGCTCGAAATTTCTGTAAATCCTAGGCTCTTAGGATTTATGACGGGTCAACTATATAGAGTAAATGAATATATGCGTTAATATGGTGTTGCTCGAAACTCATACAGGTTTTACTACACTTCGCTCATGTCTCATATTATTAACGCATTCGCGAAAACACTATGGGACTGTTAACAAAGTCATTCGATGCGAGCGTTAGCGACTGTGGCAATCCAGAAAAATGCTCACTCTGATCTCTAAAGCGGCCACTAAGATGGCCTCTAAGGTGACGCAATTTAGAGGCTTTGTGCCTAATTTTAATCGTCAATTCGCACTTTGTTAACAGTCCCATAGTATTTTTCTAGGTAATTAATAGACTGCGTCATCCCGAATGCAATGAGGGATCTCCTTTTGCTTGCGATCTAATGAAGAGATCCTTCGCTTCGCTCTGGATGACTATAGTAAATTCTGCACTAATCAATAGACGATCTATATAAAGAGTGCTAGATTCAAAGTATGGCAAAGGCATATTCGTTAGACCTACGAAAAAAGGTCATTTCATTTTTATTGCAATGTAAAAATAAAAGAGAAACGTCAAAGATATTTGGTATTGGTGAAGATACTATTTTCATAACAAACGCAGAATGTACCTTACTCTTCTTACCAACTTATTCTCCAGACCTTAACCCAATAGAACATTGTTGGCATACCATCAAATCTAAACTTAGACCTTTAATTCAACATTCTCAATCAAATTTTCAAGAACTTATTGGAACCTGTCTATTAACTAGCTAAGAATTTACTATATCTTTTACTGATTATCACGCTTAATTAACTATCTAGGAAAATACTATATTATATAAAAAATGCAAATTATAATCTCAATTTGCTATGAAATTGGCCATATACAAAATATATGACCAGCATAAAGCCTATCCAGCATGCAGCCTCAATATATGTTTCGTTAGGTAAGCCAAATATGATCTGCGCCAAAAGTAACATTCCAGTAATTGGTACCCAAGGCATTAAAGGGCATTTAAACGCCCTCTTTAAGGATGGCTGGCTATATCTCAGATAAAGCGCAACAAAGCACGTGATTAAAAACGCACATAATATCCCAAGGTTTGATAATTTTACGGTTTTATAAAGCGGAACAGTAGCACTCACCAAGCCAATCAAGGCACCACAAAGCATTGTTCCAACGTACGGAGTTTTGTATTTGGAATGGCATATTGTCAAGAATTTTGGCAATAAACCATCTTGCGCTATACTGAATAAAATTCTAGCGAGTCCATAAAGCATAACAAGAATCACAGATGTAAGCCCAGCAATTGCCCCTATCTTTACAGCGAATGAAAACCAAGGCATATTCATTTTATCAACAGCAACACCAATAGGCTGAGCACCAGCAAGTTCATAATAAGGTACAAGCCCCGTTAGAACGCCAGAAACAAGAATATATGCTATTGTACATATAATAATCGCACCTAATATTCCAATAGGCAAATCTCTTTGAGGATTCTTTGTTTCTTGCGCAGCAGTCGCAACAGCATCAAAGCCATTATATGCCAAAAACACCATTGATGCTCCAGCAACTATCCCAGAAAAGCCAAATTTTCCAAATTCACCTTGATTTTCTGGGATAAATGGAACCCAATTACTAGGATCTATTTTCATAATTCCAAGCAAAACAAATGCGATCAGAACTGACATTTTTATGAATACTATAATGGAATTCACAGTCGCAGAAGTTTGTGCACCAAAACATAGTAATATGCTTAGCAATAAAACTATCAAAAGTGCTGGTAAATCAAGTATTGCAGTTATAGTATTTCCATCTGGTAATGTGATGATATTGCCAGTTACAGCTCTAAATTGAGGCGGAATTGTAATTCCAAAATCCCCTAAAAAGCTTAAAGTATAGCTAGACCACCCACTCGCTACTGATGAAATTACAAGGAAGCTACCCATTAACATAAAGCTCGCTGTTATCCATGCTGGTAATTCACCGAGTGTTGCATAAATATATGTATAACTACTTCCAGAGACAGGTATCATTGATGCTAATTCTGCGTAACAGAGCCCAGCACAAATACAAGCTAAGCCACTTAGAGCAAATGAAAGTACAATAGCAGGCCCAGCTTGCTGGCTTGCAGCCTCTCCAGTGAGAACAAATATACCAGCACCTATAATTGCTCCTATTCCAAGTAATATGAGATGCCAAGCACTCAACGAGCGTTCAAGATCTTTTGAATTTTCTGCGGCTGATATTAAACCTGTTATGGACTTGCGCTTTAAATACTGCATCACTCTCTCATTTGAATTTATCTGTGATTATATGGGCTTATACTAAGCCGTGTCGACATATATAGTGCTTTATCAAAACCTTTATCAAAACGCTTAAATAATAGCAACAAGCATGGGGTGAAGAATAGCGTGAGTATCGTCGCAAATGTTAAGCCGCCTGCGATTGCAGTTGAGAGTTGACGCCACCATTGACTTGCTGGTGCATCATACGTAATTTCTCTTTCAAAAAAATTTATTGTAATACCAAAAACCATAGGTAACAACCCAAGTATAGCAGTACTTGCAGTAAGCAAGATTGGACGAAGTCTCTGCACACCAGTTGCAATAATCGCAGATCTGATGTCAAAACCATCTTTTCTTAAATGCTGATAAGTATCAACAAAGATAATATTATTGTTCAGAACAATACCCGCTAGTGCTATCACGCCAATGCCACACATCACAACCCCAAATGGCTGCCATGTTAGCAACAAACCCAGTAGAACTCCGACAGTTGACAAAAACACGGCACTCATAACTATACATGTCTGATAGAAGCTATTGAATTGTACTAACATAATCATAAACATCGTAAAGAGTGCTAAGAAAAAGGCATTTACTAAGAAATTTGCAGTTTCTTGCTGATCTTGTTTATCACCTTTGAAGTTAGCTCTTATATTATCACCAGCATTAGCCTTTAGCCATTCTGCCAACTCATTCACCTTAGTATCAGCGAGTACACCATTTTCAACATTCGCTTTAACAGTAATAACAGTTTTTCTATCAACTCTCTTAATTTCATTTACCTGCTGAGCTGGCACTCTTTTTACAAAAGTAGTCAGAGGTATAGCATTACCTAATTCGTTGACGATTTTCATACTATCTAATGTTGTCAATAATCTTTTTTCCCTAGGAAATCTCAGTAAAATATCAACTTCATCATTAATATCATCAGGTCTATATGATGATATTTTTAAGCCGCTAGTAAGCAATTGCAACGCTGAGCCGATCGAGCCAACATTTACTGAATATTTCGCAGCGGCATCTCTGTCGATTAATAGATGCCATTCTATAGCAGGTACTGGCCTAGAATCCTCTATATCCGTCATTCCGCCTATCTCATCCATATCAATTCTAAATTTCCCTATAAAGCTCATTAATTTTGAATAATCAGCTCCAGAAAAATCTATCTCTATAGGCTTTTGAGACGGCGGGCCCTGCCTTGTTTCAAGAATTTGATATGATATACCATCCATTCCCTCTAACAATTTTTTAATCTCATCAATAATAATCACAGCCTTAGGTCGCTTTTTCCAATCTTCAAATTCCATCTCAATCACGCCTATCGTATCACGTGGAAATTGACTATTTTCATTTACATTACCGCTCTTTGCGTAAAATAATTTCACTCCTAAATTAGAATTTATAATACGATTTTCAACTTGCTGTAAAATGGTATCTTGTTGTTGAATAGAAAGATTTCCAGGAGAACCAATTGTAATTACAGCAGAGCTTGGTTCAACTTTAGGGAAGAATTCCACACCAGTCCCAAATTGAAAAAAGAATATATAAACAGCAGCGATGCACACTACAACGATATATACAAACCTTTTTGCGTGATCTAAAACATAAAGAAGAGATTTCATATAGAATTTGGAAAAAGCACCCAAATTCTCTAGATCTGCACCTTCTGAAGCCTTCATGGCAATAACTTCTTCTTCCGATATAGTTTGACTTTTACCAAATAAAGGCCCTAAGGAAGGTTGGAATAATAAAGCAAATAATAATGAATTACCAAGTATAAAAATTGCAGTGATCGGCAAATATTTCATAAATTGCCCGAGAATCCCAGGCCAAAACATAAGCGGAGAAAACACCACAAGCTTGACGAGAGTAGAACTCACAATCGGCCAAAACATACGAGTTGCAGCCCCTGTGAATGCTTCTTGTAGGGGGGTGCCCTCTATAATTTTGCGATCTGCATATTCACTCACAACAATCGCATCATCCACAATCATTCCAACAGTCAAGATCAGACTAAATAGTGCAACGATATTCAGTGTATATCCCATTAAATAAAGGATTAATATAGCAGACAAGAAGGAAGATGGAATAGAAAGCGCAATCAAAAAAGATGCCCTAGTTCCAACAACTTTCATGATGACGATCACAACGAGTATCGAAGCGATTATGATTCCATTTTCGAGATCAGATAACATATCTCTGATCTCATCTGACTTGTCTTGCGAATATAAAATCTCAAGATTAGGAGGTAGATTATCTCGCAGGGCATTAATTCTACTCTTTACATCTGCAACGGTGGATATAATATTTGCTCCAGATCTTTTCGATATTTCAAGCACAATTGCTGGTTTTCCGTTGACTCTTGCTATACTTTTTGCATCTTTATATGTGTCGTGGACCTTTGCCACATCCTGCAGTCGCAGTATAAGATTATCCTTTGCAAAGACAGGAAACTGCATTAATTCTCCAAAATCTTTGATCAAGCTTGGTATTTTTAATGGGAATGTGCCAGCATCATTTGTAATAGCACCAGCAGGTATCAGCTGATTATTGCTACTAATTGCCGAGCCTAGAAGACTTAATGGAAATCCATAATTTTCAAAGATCCTAGGTTCAATAACGATTTCAAGTGCTTCCTCTCTATCTCCTCTAATTTTAACTTGCAATACGCCATGCACAGCCTCCACTGTGTCCCTTATATCTCTTGAGATCTTCAGAAGAGTGCGGTTTGGTAAATCACCAAGCAATATCACGTTGAGAACTGGCTCGAGGCTCAAATCAATTTCTTGTACAATTGGCTTTTTAGCATCAATAGGAAGTGTATGCTCTGTGTCACTCACCTTATTTCTAACATTATTCAAAGCAGCATCAACATCAAGCCCAGCTTCAAATTCAACTACAAGAGAGGCAGAACCTTCTCTTGCATAAGATGTCATCTGTTTTATGCCCGCGATATTACGTATCGCGTTCTCCATAGGCTTTAATAGTAATCTTTGTGAATCTTCAGGAGAAATCCCATCATATTGAATAAAAACATAAACAATCGGAATTTTTACGTCTGGATTACTTTCTTTAGGTATTTTCAAAAATGCTATATAGCCACACAGCGCAACCATAAACAGCAACAATATTGTCGCTCTTTTTCTTTTGACAAATGATTCTATCATGCTTCCCATTTGTTATAATATCCAGTTCTGTTATATCTATCGCCCCATCCCCTCCGACATTAGTGCCGTAAAGCGATAGTGTACTTTACGTACAACCTTAGAAAATAACGCTTAAATTTTTCAAAAAGACGAAGTACAAATGTTCTATTATTTCGAGAATTGGTATTAGAGCATGATCTATTGCTCTATCCTCGCCCTCTCGGCGGAGCTTAGTTTGTTTTTCTCCAAATTGTAAAGAAATTTTTCGATTAAGCTGAAATCTTTATATTTTTTTGTCGATGGAATCGTTATGGAATACATTGGCTCTATCTCCCTGGATTGAAGAGGAAAACTGCTATCATCTGATTGCGGACTACCCTTATTATATTGATAATACAAGTAGCAGATCAACAATAACGCACCAATCATCACAGATTTACTATTAAATGAGAACATCGGAGAACATCGATTTTTTTCCATGATTAGACCTCTGAATATGTATTTCACTCGAGTTGCGAGCAGTGCATAAAAGCCGCAGCATCACATGCTTTAAGTGAAGAATTTGTAGCATTATATCTCTGTATAGCAGATAAAATCTAGCGCGTCACTTGCAACTCACCTTATACCAAATTCAGAAAATAACTTAGCATTTAAGCTTCGTCTTTTTAGAAAACTTAAGCATATTTTTTGCTACTGTGCATCAAGTACAGTAGGATAAAAAATCCATCTTAAATTCTCTAAAAATACTCGCTCATTTGTTAAGTTATTTTTTGGATCTGGTATTAGTTTAAAAAACAACCTTAGATAAATCCTATACTAAATTAAATTTCAAATCTATTAAAACTAACTTTGTTGCATTGATCTTGCAAGCATTTAATGGACACATTGAAGAGAAACACCAGCCCCTTTGTTGCAATATTGAGCAAATTAGACAATTACTACTAATGAAATTAGAAGATTGGTGCCAACTGAAATCTAAAATATCTGCCTATTAGAGCGCGATATTGTCATTTTTTTACATATTTTCTAACCAATAGTCTATTAACAGTGCAATGCAAAATCAATTGACTGTTTTATTCTAGCGATATACCTTATTTATATAAGTTGTTGTTGAAATATTTCTAAAATTATCAAAAAATTCGCTATTCATTAATTATTAACATACTCTTTCCAAGAGGTGCTTTATATGAAGGCTGTAAATAGCAATATTGACAAAAATAAGGTTGTACTCCTGATCACTCAACTCCTGAGCAGAATGAGCAGATAAGGGATGATATTGTATATGATATAAATCGATATGAATCCCGCATTACTATGGAGAAATTGCTAGAAATTACAAAAGATGTAAGCAAAGGTGATATTGCAATTGCGCATGAGCCTGATGCTGAGAATGTGCTGCTTATGGGTCCAAGCAAAGCGGGAAAGAGCACGCTTCTAAATCACTTGATTGGAGTAGATTTAATTGCTGATGATCATAATCTTGTGCTTTGTTATTCTCTAAGTGGTCATACTGAGAAATCCCTGATAATAGGGGCTGACTACGCATCTGAGACATCTGTTCCTAGCAAGAGAGAATGATGGTATTCTATATTGGGACTGCCCAGGATTTGGTGATATAGCAAAGGCAGTTGAGTATGCTACATATTAAAAGCAAAATCTATAGCCTGTTGAAGAGTTTGAAAATTATGAATAATTGACTTTACTTTGACCTTAAAATTGGCCAAAAAAATCTCTATCGGATTCATATCTGGAGAATATGGTGGTAAAAAAAGCAAGGTACAGCCTGCATTCTCTATGAGTTGCTTGGTTTTTTCTGACTTATGAAAAGCAGCATTATCCATCACAACAACTTGTCCTGGCTTCAATACTGGAACAAGAAATTTTTCAATCCACATATTAAAAAGTGCACTATTGCAAGTACCTCTAAAACAAGCCGGAGCTAATATCTCAGAGCCGCATTTTGCAGCTATAAAACTCTCTCTAGCATAACGCTTGCCTGACACTTCTCCATACAATAATTCACCTCTTTTCGACCAGCCAAATGATCTATGAACATAAGAATCTATGCCGCTC
>JABFOW010000006.1:0-35513 GCA_022817725.1 Archaeoteleia sp. ZL-2020 | reverse complement strand
CGATGCTTCCGACTTACTGCTACCACTTTCTATAAACTTTATTACTCTAATCCGAAAATCTAATGAATAATGCATAAATTATTTCACTATACTCTAATCCGAAGCCTTTTCAACTGCTTTTACTATACAAATATTTTACAGCTTGGTCTGCATCAGGATTAGCAGTTAAAGCATCATTAAACTGCACCCATATGTCTATTACAGGCGGTATATCGTTATTTTTTGGCGCGATAACACTTAATATCTCTGGGTTTGCGGAGTTAATAATTTTACATCTATTAAGTATTTCTTCTTTGAAATTTACCTTTTTCGCCTTCATAGAATTCCCATTCTCTAAATAGAGGTGTTATAATCTATCTGCATGGGGTCGCAATCTACTTTATCCAGCTCACTTTGCATTTCACTAGTTTCAAATGGCTTGTTACTGTCTTCTGAAGTCTGAGTTAATAAGTTCTGTGCAGTTTCAAGTATTGTTTCTCTAACTGCATCTTGAAAAAACCTTGCGCTCATGTTATCGCTCCTGATTTCTTTTGGAATGTCATCCGATCTTACAGCTAATAAATCATATAAGTAAATAATTGCATCATCTGCATCAGGACGAGAAACAAGCGATCCATCAAAATCTTCCAATATTATCATCACATTCGGGATACAATTATTTTTCGGCGCGATAGCACTTAATATCTCTGGGCTTACAGAGTTAATAATTTTACATCTACTCAGTATTTCTTCTTTGAAATTTATCTTTTTATCTTTCATAATATTTTCTTAACAATGTATTGATTTTTTTTTGCTTAATACATACACTATAATAAATAAAAAACAATAAATTGCAACGAAATATATTGGTATATCCATGAAAGATAGTAATAATAGCTTCATTCAAATAAAAGAAACACTAGATAAGATCGAAGATGGGGCAGCATTAAAAGAAAAATCTGATAAATTAACTGAAAGTGTGCTAATAGAAAGAAAAAATGTACTCAATCATCAAGCAAAGATAATCTGCGGCATAAATATCGCTAGCTATTATATATTCATTACTAAATATACTAAAATCCAAAATAAAATTGCCCCTATTCTTCAAAATGAAATTATACACTATCATTTGCAACCAAAAGAAAATATTAATTTGAACCTGCTAAAAGCACATAAAAAGAATATAGAAGAGCACACAATAGCAGAAATAATAACTGCTAACCAAGAAAAGTTAAAAGCTATTTTAGATAAAGATGATAAAGACACTGAGAACAATAAAAGCAGTGAGAAGTTCTTTTTATTACAGCCACTGTTAGAATATTATAAAGGCCAAGATATAAATGTGCTTTTTGCCATATACGATGAGGCAGAAAATATTGGTGGCGAAAATATAGCTGCATATAGCTATGATCTTGATTTTTTAATATTAAGAATAGACGATTTAAGTCAAAAGCTCTTATTGGATATAGAAGATACACAGTACGATAAAATTGCCGCTGCTATGGCTCATGAGCTGTTGCATAAATTAGATAAAGAAAAAAATACAAAATTTATTGAAAAATTCTGTGAGACACTTTTCGGCAATTTAAAGGATGCCAAAGATACTGAAGCTATGAAAAAGGGTTTAAATACAGTACAGGATAATTTTTCTACAGTATTATACCAGCCAATTATTTCAGATGGTTATAGGAGAGAATATACTGATAATATCAAAGAAGCAAAATCTGAAGTGGATATCAAGCGTCACTTCAATAAATTTATTAGCGAAATCGTTCCAAATATTGTCAGTTTTGCTTATGCAATGGCGTATGATGATGTAAAATTCACTTTGCAAAAAAGTAAAAAGCCAGAAAATATAATGCATCCTCTACTTAATGATGTTTGTAAAGAAATAAGTGGATTTGTATCATGGTATAAAACGCAGAAAAAAGTCACTACAAAGCAAGAAGATGATACTAAGAAAAAAGCATTAACAAAGCTCATTAATATACACAAGATTAATGAGAAAATACCAGATATTCTACTAGTTTTGGAAGATATAAAAAGCCTAAAAGAATTCGTAGATGATTATACTAAACAATTAACAGAAACACTTTTGTTAAAAAACGACACTTTATCAAAGATCAATTCCAGCATTTTTGAAGCATCTAATCTTAATTATGCAATCATAACTATAAACGAAAGTTATATTAAATTAGGGCTGTCAGGAAAAACAACGCCAAAATTATCTGAAGCTACAGAAGCATTAAAGATCACAAAAGAGCATATTGAACTTGCGAATGCCGTGACTGGAGAATTGAGTATCAAGCGTGAAAATAGGAAGATAGAGTTAATTGATACTAGCTAATTAGATCTTGGTGAAAAATCAACAAAAAAGCAAAAAACCGAATATGAATTAACAAAAGATATATCATCTAATATACCAGAACATAAGGTCAAACTAGACAATAGTCATTATGATGATGAAACTGTTGTTAAGAATTTGCAAAAATATAATCCAGGAATAGATATTCAACTTATAAGCAGCCTTGGTACTATACAAACGATGCAAGATTCAGGAGATAAGCCAATAGGTGGTATTACAGCTCTGCGTCAAAAATTAATGAATTGCAAAGAATCTACTAATAGTAAATCTGTCATTGTGTTGCGAGTTAGTGCAGAGAATAAAGATTTTCTAACTAAAGATCACAACAAAGAAAATCACTTTGTAAGGCTATATATAACAAAATCAACAGGAAATATAAATATTATTTATATTGATCCGATGGGCGATAAGATGGGAGAGAGTATACAACAAGCTTTAAACGATATTCAAGGAGTAACAACAAATATCCATTTTCCTCCAAATAGCGGTAAAAAAATTCAGATATATAAAAATCCACTCAAAATGCAAGTAGATGAAAAAAAACAATGATTTTGATTGAGGTCCATTTCTTATATATCTGATATCATGTCTAAATAATAAAAAAATCCCCATATTCCAAGATATCAGTGTAGATCAATCTATAGAACTAGGACAAAATATTAGAACTGCAATTAGTAAAGAAAATTCATCAATAGATGATATTCAAAAAATAGCAATAAGTGAAAAAGAGGAGAACCGTGATTTTAAATCTCATATTGGCAAAAAAAGCATGTTAGATACTATAGAATCAAAATTAGAGAAACTTAGCTTGTCAAGTGAACAAAAAACGCAAAGCAATAAATCTTCCTTCGTCCAAAATATTATCGATGATAAAACGGCTATAAAGCAAAGAGCAAAAAGTGAAAATCACTCTGGAAGATCAATATCTAAGTAATTAAAGGCAGTTAAGCTTATAATGATCGGGATAAGAAGAAACCTCAACAGTAAGCCACTCCCACACCACCGTACATACGGATCCGTATACAGCGATTCAGAAAATTGATCTAATTTTGAACAAGTTAACTATGGCAAGCCAAGATCTTTTAAGTAAGAGTTTTGCATTGCAATACGTTCAGGAAAATCTTCCATTATATTCAACATAACAATAGCATCAGAAATCGTCATATCTTGCGTCATGAGATGATTGCATTTTTCTTCTGGGATAGGAGCTTCGCTTAATTTTAACATCGTAATATAGCGATCAGAAATTATATATACATTTCTAGATCTATCGCCTCCTTCGATAACATTATACTCGCTGCTAAGAATTTTTGCAGCGATTTTCTTTGCGGGGCCCTTGAAGTCCACCTATCTCGTCTAACACACATTCCTTCTTCAGTAAAACAGCGTCATATAAGCTTGCACAATGCTACACTCTTTTTTAATCTCAATGCATAATGAGCTTCGGAGTGACACAATATTAACTTAAATGGAAAATATTATATAAGCTCTGTGCTCCAGATCATGATTCCCTCTACACCTCAAACCACCTCTTCATATTACTACACATTTCAGCGCGTCTATTCATATATTGCGCTGTGAATAATATGCATTTATTTGTAATAAATCGCATATATATAGAAAAATAACGTGATAAAATGGATATTTTGTTCTTATAATGAAGGAAATATGCGGTATGATTTCGAGAAATTAATATATTGAGCTATTATTCACATCTTATATGTGATGTCGCGCGGTATGCACATCGGTAAGGGTGCGGGTAGAGCGGTTGGAGAAGCTGCTGAGGTTGGCTTGTAGCGGTGATAGTTGGAGGCCTTGCTGAAGGCATTACTAGAGGCATTATGTGCGGTCTTCTAGATATTTTTGGCGATGGCTGTTAAGTTTTCTCCATTGTGTCATAATATTTGCTTTTTATAAAAATGCATAATATCTGATTTTTGTCATTAAATTCTATAAAAGAGTCGAATATGAGAATAAATACTTTGATGATTCTGTATGCTGCACTTACTACAGTGCTTTGTTCTTATGCAATAGGTGCTGAAAACAAAGAGGGTGGTCTAGCAGGATCTAAATATCTGAAAGCTGCTGCTGGATATACGTCCTCCCCCCTATAAAATGAAAGCTAAGATAGACCTTAGTGCCTCAGGCCTCAGTAGTGAAATAAATGTGGACTCTACTGTGGAAAATAGAGGCTTTACACCAGAGATTGCTTTACAGATAGTGTTAGAGCGGAAATCGCAGCTAGTGCCTCTTTTTTGAAGAATGTGAATTTAGAAAATGCGACAGGCATGAAAAATTCAAGTGCGCGTGAATTAGACATATTTTTAAACGGATATTACGATTTTAATAGCGGTGGCCGCTTTAGATCTTACTTGAAGCTTGGTGTTGGTTATTTATCTACAACTAACATCGATACTATACAAAGTGCTGGTGTATATGTTGCGGATATGAAGCGTAAATTAAGCGCGCCGCTGGAGCTGTTGGAATTGGGGTCTTTTATAATGTATCTGATAAGTTTTTCTGGGATATTGGCATTACATCAAAATTTATGGTTGATAAACAAGAAGAATCATATTCTGGAGGGGTTGAGAAATCAGAATCATGTAATGGCAAAGCAAGTTATGGCTTTAACACAATTTCGCTTGCGATAGGGTTCCGCTTCTAGGTCATTTTTAATGTGCTTTATCTCTGGAGTTGATGAGAATAGTAGGCCTATAAAGCAGGGCTTAGAAATGGCATGAAGCCGACTTATACCGAATCCCACAAATAATAGAACATTTGCACTTCGTCTTTTTGAAAAATTTAAGCGTTATTTTCTAAGGCTGTATATTAAATACAGCGCACTCAAATCCCATCTTAAATTTTTCTAAAAATACTCGGACACTTATCCTATAGTAAATTCTTAGATGATTAATAGATTTGTAAATTCTATAAAATCGTCATTGCGAAGGAGCGAAAGCGAGTGTGGCAATCCAGTCTCTTAGTCATTTTTCTGGATTGCCACGTCGTGCTAACGCACTCCTCGCAATGACGACCTTATAGCAATTCTCAAAGAAAGAATGGATCGGTCTATTAATCAGCTAAGAATTTACTATATTATTTGTGGGATTTGGTATTATTTAAGATCGTAGGGTTCTGAAGTAGAGATTGAAGTTGAAAATGATGGCAGCAGAAAGCAACTCATCAAATATGGCGCGGCAGGAGAATTCGCGAAAACACTATGGGACTGTTAACAAAGTCATTGCACAAGGCTTTTTGGCCTGATTTCTCATATTGCTTCGTTAATTTCTTTGCAAATATATACAATATTTGCAAAGAAATTAACTTGCACTCTAAAAAATTATGCTCCAAAATCCTCATACAAGCACTTTGTTAACAGTCCCATAACGCGAAGTCTGGGTAAGCGTTATAAATGTCAGTCCCTTAGCAAACTTCCAATGTCATCCCTCGCTTTAGCTTCTGGATTCCTTGCCTATTTGCGGATACCTGTAATTGCGTGGCAATCGCCTCAAGATGAGATCCATCGCTTCGCTCTGGATGGCAACATAGGAAATGCTCTGGATGACTTTGGTGTAAATGCTAAGAATTCTGCCATTTTCCATAACGCTTATTCAGAGTTCGCATTATAACCATGTGCTTGAATACCTCTTTTCAAGATCAATACAAGAAGATTATTTGTAATTTTATCGTCAAAATTTACCTCATCCAGGCAAATCTATAAGGGCTAGACGCCGCTAATGATCCTATTCACACTCAGGTCGTGTAGTGTAATTGCCGCATTTTCTAAATCTGAAGCATAGTACTTATTCAGCACATCACTCCAAATTCCATTAGAAATTTGTGCAACATCATACATTTCTATATTCAATCGCCTTACGTGTAGTGCAATTTCTCTCAAATATTTTGGTGCAGCGATTAATGATATATGTTCTTCGTTTAATAAATCAATATTGCGAAAATTGCGTGCTGAGATTTTTAGATTTAGCTGATCAAAATTATCAAACCAAAACTCAAAACCGCAGTGTTGAAGCACTTCAATTTCCCACCGCCCATGAGATAAGGAAATGGCATTACCTCCAATAATAAACTTACGCTCATCCATCAACTGATCTTCTGGTTTGCCTATAAAATGTATTACGCAGTCACTTGGCTCTATTTCTAGAGCTTTTAATGCTGATTTTATGCTATCTGCCCAATCTTCAGTCATTGCTAAATCGTTTATGGGCAAGAAAATTGGCAATATTTTTGGAAATGCAACCTTGAATTGCATTATCTGCTGTGGAACATTGAGTGGGTTTTTCAATGGATTAAATAATGAGTCACCATATGTGTTAGCAGAGCCAATTATATATATTAGCTTGATGCCTTGTATGCTACAAATTCTCTTCAAAGATTCCACATGACCTAGGTGCATTGGTTGTCTTCTGCCGATTGATATTATATACTTTTTTTTCACTACGGTAATAGGTATAAAATATGATGTGATAAGCGATGATCAGAGGGTAATTTTGGATGTGCAAAATCGCCTTGCAAATCGCGCCTTAGGCCGATCTTTTCCATAACGCGAATAGAGCGGATATTTTCAGGAACGGTAAATGATATAATTTCTTTAAGGCCACGTTTTTTAAATCCGTAAGCCTCTGCATCTTTTTCTTTCCATGTCCTTAAAGTGAGCCGCGCCGTTTCGATAATGGTTTTCATCGCAATTAGATTGTTGTATATTATCTTCCTAAAAGTCTAACTATGAGTGATCAATGAAGCTAGAAGATTTTAATTTTTACCTACCAAAAAATTTCATTGCTAAAACACCAGCTAAACCAAGAGATAGTTCAAAGCTGCTCTGTTTGTTGAATAATCATAGTATTGAGCATAAAAATTTTAAAGATATAATAAGTTTTTTAAAATATAGAGATGTTTTAGTATTAAATGATACTAGGGTGATTCCTGCTTTATTGTCTGGATATAAGCTTGAAGATCCTGATAAAAAAATCAGCATAAACCTTGTAAAACAAATAGATCAAAATCCTAGTATTTGGCAAATCTTAGCAAAACCCGCAAAAAAACTATCTATTGGAGATGTTTTGTATTTTGATAAAAACAAAGCATTGTATTGTGATGTAATATCAAATGATAAGCTGAGTAATGAAATATATATCAGATTTTCGGTACCAAATGATGAGGTTTTAAAGTTTTTATCTATTCATGGGAAGATGCCGCTGCCTCCATATATAAAGCGCGATTCAGATTTATACCATAATGATTCTAATGATGTAAATACGTATCAAACAGAATACGCAAAACACATAGGCTCATTTGCAGCACCAACCGCAGGATTGCATTTTACACAACAAATTCTAGAGCAAATTAAGGCTATTGGTGTTAATATAGTTTTTATAACGCTACACGTAGGTCTCGGTACATTCCTTAGTATCAAGACAGAAAAAATAGAAGAGCATAAAATGCATAGCGAATGCTTTTCAATCACCGAAGAGACTGCGAGCGCCATAAATAATGCAAAAAAGCAAGGAGGAAGGCTTATTTGTGTCGGCACAACAACGCTGAGAGCCCTGGAAAGCTCTGTAAATAAATTTGGTGCTATAGTCCCATCAATAATGAGTAGCACTGATATATTCATAAAACCAGGCTATGATTTCAAAATCGTGGATTCGCTTATTACAAATTTCCATTTACCAAAATCTACATTGTTCATTTTAGTTGCAACATTTACAAATATAGATTTTATTCATAAAGCCTATGCAGAAGCTATAAGCCTTGAGTATAGGTTTTTTTCGTATGGTGATGCTTGTTACATCGAAAAAAGCAACAAATAATTCTTGATTCCTTTGAGTAAAACATACATATATTACAGTTAAGTTAAAATTTTATTAACTTCACACTGGGCGGTGGTTTATGAATAATAAAGATACAAAGAGCTTATTGAATCCTGCAAAAGATACAGATTCAGGATTGAAAGGTGAAGAGGTGCATAAAAGCGCAGAACATTTGGCAGAGCATGTTTGTTACTTTATTAACTAAACGGTATAATCTGCACCCAAATACTATAACAGAAGTTGAAAAAGCCGTTCTAAAAGCATATGAAAATTATCAAGGGAATCTCAAAGATGGCGAGGTCAAATTAATTAATGATACATTCGAAGAAGCTTCAAAGGAATTAACTGTCCACAAAGCGTTAAAGTCATTAAAAGAGAATTGTCCAGGATTTTTACGACCACTCTTAATTCCGATTGTAAGACTAATAGAATATCTAGCGCCAGAAGAAAAAGGCCACTATACGCATAAATTACTAAACGAACGCGAAAAATCACAAGAATCCATCCGCCAGAAGTCTTAAGAGTACAAAGCCAAACTCTGGCTTTTTAGAATTTTCTAAATGGTATTATAATATTTCAAAAAACTCTCTTAAAGCATTCTGATCCACGCCTGAAAATCTCTTTCACCTAGATTTTTTTCAAATGACAAAAGATCAGAGACCGAAAGTTCTGATATCTCTTTATTTGGTAAAACTAACTCTTGATTACTTGCAAGAGCTAAACATTGTGTACGGCACGCCTGTTCTAGGTGATGCAAGAAAAACATAGCTTCAGGAATAGTCTTTGCGCATATTACAACACCATGATTGTGCAGCATCAAAATATTAACATCTTCGATGCTTGCTGCCATTCTTGCGCCTTGTACATTATCCAAAATGAGAGAGCCATAGTCATAGTATCTAACTCTATTATAAAAATGTAATGCCCATTGGCTAATTGGCAAAAGGCCACATTTCATAGCGGAAACAGCCACTATATTAGGTGTATGTATGTGAAATACGGACATAACGTCAGGGCGAAGCTTATAAAATGCCCCATGTAATGCATAGCCAGTAGTATTTGGGAATTTCTCTGTACCGCTTTTTACATCCCCATCAAATGTTACTTCTAATAAATTTTGAGCTGTAACTTCTGAGAATCTAAGGCCGAATTGGTGCATAAAAAACGTATCTCCCTTATTTGATCCATTATTTGGCACTCTTGCTGAGAGATGTGTATACGTATGATCATCAAGACCAAGCTTTCCGATGATGCGATATGCGTATGCTAAGTTTTGCTTTACACTAATTGTATTTTGTTGCATTGCCTTCAATGTTATTATATACATTACCATGTATTGCACATGCAAATATATGATGCAATGCAGTTATGTATTTTTGACAAAATCTTATTTAATAGAAAATACTATACTATATTCACGCATTCGCCAAAACACTATAGTATATCATCATCTATATGCTTAACGGAATTTATACAGCTCTAGTTACACCATTTAATAATGGAGCTATTGATCTTACTAGTCTAAAAAAACTTGTTGATAAGCAAATTGTAGCTGAAGTAGACGGTGTAGTGATTCTTGGAACGACTGGTGAGGTCCCAACTGTCTCAGATGAAGAACGTAAATTGCTGATTCAGTCTCTAATTCAATATGTTGGTGGAAGAACAAAAGTCATAGTTGGCACAAGCAGTAATTCTACTGATATTGCAATCAAATATACAAAGCAAGCGGAAGACCTGGGAGCAGACTATGCATTGATTGCTGCGCCCTATTATAACCGCCCGACACAAGAAGGGCTTTTCGCTCATTATCAAGCAATTGATAAAAATACAAAGATTCCAATAATAGTCTATAACGTTCCATCCAGAACATCAGTGGACATAGCTGACGTAACAATCGCAAAAATGGCTTGTTTGGATAATGTCGTTGCTATTAAGGACGCAACAGGGGGTCTGCAAAGGCCCATCAATCTATCGTTAGAACTAGAGGCAATTGGTAAAAATCTTATACAGTTGACTGGTATTGATGCGAATGCAGTTGCATTCAATGCGCACGGCGGTTCTGGCTGTATCTCTGTGACAGCAAATATCGCACCAAAGCTTTGCAAACAGCTTCAAATGCTCATGGCTGAATGGAAATATAAAGAAGCATTAAAATTGCAAAAGAAGCTTTTCGCTTTACATAATGTTATGTTTTGTGAAACAAACCCTGTGCCCATTAAGTATGCCGCATATTCTTTGGATCTCATAGAATCATCTGAAGTCAGGCTGCCGCTTGTGCAGCCGTCTGCTGCGAGCCAGCGCAATATATTGAATGCTATACATGATTTTGGAGATCTTTTGTGTTAGCGCCTATAGAAAACAATACGCTATATGGACACTATAAAATCATCCGCGCTCTCTCTTGCGCTGTGCGAGACAACAAGCTACATCATGCACTGTTATTTCTAGGACCTCAAGGTATAGGAAAAGCAACACTCAGCTATCAATTTGCAAAATTTTTATTTCTCAGCAATAAATATAAAATAGAAGCATCAACTAATTTTCATGAAGCTTTAAAGCCTCACTCAAATGACACAATCGTCAAGCAAATCGAAAGCTTTTCATATCCAGATTTTATGGTATTGCAAGATTCATTTACCTCAAATCTTGAGGTGAAGAAAAATAAAGGTATTTTAATCGATGAAGTAAGGCTTGCAACGCGATTTTTGCAAAATACATCGATTTCTGGCTCTTATCGTGTGCTCATAATTGATTCTATAGACTATACAACACACTCTGCACTTAATGCATTATTAAAAACGCTCGAAGAACCAGGTGAGAAGACTGTAATTATATTGATTTGCAGCTCTATTAAAAATATTCCAGCTACTATAATCTCGAGATGCAGGACAATTAAGTTTACTCGACCAGATTACTCTGACTATTGTAAAATCATCAATACCATTCCAAAGCCCACACGTGCAACATATGAATTACTGAACGGCAATGCCTCTCTTGGACACTATGCAGAAGGGGATCTCCATGATTTTATGGATAAGATATCCAATATCACTACAACGCAAGAGTTATATAAAATCATTGATCTAATAAGAACTGATGAAAGGGTTTTTGGAATTGCGAAACGTTCTATCATGAGCACACTTGCGAAAAAAAACAAAGACATGGCACTTTCGAAGCATTGCAACAGGGAGTTGCTGCATAATGGTATTGCAGATTTTAACAAGATACAGAACATTTTATCAAACGCTGAACAAACTTATATAGACCAGCCGAACGCTGTGATTTCCATGCTTTGTTATTTGAATCAGCATTTATTGCATAGCTAAAGTGCTAATTGTCAATTATAAATAATTAGCAACTATAGTAAATTCTTAGCTGATTAATAGAGCGATCCATTCTTCCTTTGAGAATTGCTATAAGGTTGTCGCCGCAAAGAGTGCGTTAGTACGACGTGGCAATCCAGAAAAATGACGAAGAGACTGGATTGCCACACTCGCTTTCGCTCCTTCGCAATCTGATATATCCCCACGAAATTTATTCGTTTTGTACGTTCGCCCTGAGGAGGCACAAAGTGCCGTCTCGAAGGGTTGCTTGTCATTTTACGCAAAGCGAAAAAGGCATCTGACACATTACAACCAGCCCCTCGAGACGGCACTTTGTGCCTCCTCGGGGCGAACGGAAAATTCGCAGGCGATGTATCAGTTCGCAATGACGATTTTATAGAATTGACAAATCTATTAATCAGCTAAGAATTTACTATATAGTGTTAGCGAATGAGTTAATATAGTAGGCGTGGAGAGCGAAATATAGTAAAATCTACTAAAACTCCGAACTTAAGCTTCAAATAGAAAATACTATATATGCCTTAACCCCTCTTTCAAATATGCGTATCCAGTGATCAAAGTGAGGCCTGCAGCAACCCATAAAGAAACCTGACCAATTTGATTGGTATATGGTATGCCAGTACACTCTTCACCTAAAAGTAATACTGTAATCGAAAACATTTGTATCGCAGTTTTTATTTTAGCTATACCACTAACAGGAATCTCTTTTTTTTCTGCAAGGTATTCTCTTAAGCCAGAAACCAATATTTCTCTGCAAAGAATTGCAATCGCTGGGAACACATCAACCTTATCAAGATGCACAAGCATAATCAATGCGGACGCAACAAGCATTTTATCAGCTGTTGGGTCGAGCACAGCCCCAAAGTGAGATTGCGTCTTCCAAAGTCTTGCTAAAAATCCATCAAAATAATCTGTTATGCTCGCAAATATAAAAATCCCAGCAGCCATATAATGAGCGAAAGTCCCATGAAAATAAAACGACCCAATTAATATTGGAATCA
This sequence comes from Archaeoteleia sp. ZL-2020, assembly GCA_022817725.1. Classification (NCBI taxonomy): domain Eukaryota; kingdom Metazoa; phylum Arthropoda; class Insecta; order Hymenoptera; family Scelionidae; genus Archaeoteleia; species Archaeoteleia sp. ZL-2020. The sequence goes on along the minus strand of JABFOW010000006.1, from coordinate 22,993 downwards.
TTGCAATTCTCATAAGAGTCAAAATGTTTGGGATATTTTTTATCATATTTACTATAAAGATCTCCATTTATTAAACGTTCTATGCATGTGTACCAACTTTTTTAGTAAAAATAAGATGCTATGCAAGATTTACACTACCGCCGCTTGCCATGAGAAAACGCAAAGTGCCGTTTCGAAGGGTATTTTTATTAATTTAGTACACTTCGAGACGAGATTTACGAGCAACACACTATTAACTTAAATGGAAAATACTATATAAAGCGAAAAACGTGTATATAAATCTTTACTTTAGCACTCACAACGCACTAAAATCTTCCTCTCTGGCACCAGCAATCCACTTATCTAAAAAATTCTGATAATTGCTGTTTTCACTATTCGATATAAATTGTATGAGATCAGACAATGATTGTAAATATCCCTGTCTGTTCATTTTACCGACGTGCATAGCATACCTTAAGTATAATATATAGGTATTCAACACATCTAATTCGCAATAATCCCTTATTTCCTGGATTTTGCCGTCATGGTACATCTGATCAACCATGCTACCATCAACACCCATCTTACCTGGAAGCCCGAGCATTGCACATATTTCGTTCATCTTAACTCTCGCGGAAGCACCAAAATCAGAAAAGGCTTCCAGCAAATCACAGTGCCAATCAAGCGAATATTTACTGTTATAATTATTCCACTTATCACCAGATTTATATAACCAATCTAACTGAATGTTATATAACATCGCTCGGTATTTAAGTACAGGCATATCAAATGTTTTGCCATTAAAACTTACAAATCTCGGCCTAATTTTTTTTAAATATTGGAATAAGCCTGTAAGCAGATCCTTTTCATTTGAATGCGACTGTCCGCCAGATCTTATGTCTTTCAATTTATAATACTCAAAGTCATCAACATAGTCTATCTCAGCTTCCAAAAAACTAACAGCGATTACTTGGTGAAAAGGTTGCCTATAAAATGAATTCGCACCTTTGGTAAGTTCTAAATGATAATTCGTAAGTTTTTCATATGTAGACACTCTATCATGAGGATTAAATTGCGTGTCAGAGTCATTAACCAAATTATGAGCAGCCAACAAATCTGGAACAGTTTCTATATCAAAGACGAATAATGTTTTATGTTTCAAAACCTACTTCCCTATACAAAAATTGCTAAAAATCTTATCTAAAACTTCTTCCACATTTATCTTGCCAGTTAGTACACCAAGCGAGTCGCCTGCAAATCTTATATCTTGAGCGGCAAGCTCTATGGGTTTTTGTAAAGAAAATGCGTCTAAATGCTGAACACAATCTTTTAATTGATTTATATGTCTTAGCTTTGTAATGACAGGCTCAGTTGCAGATATGTGATATTTAGCCTTAATCAATATTAACAATTTTGCAACAAAATTTTCTATTTTTTGTTCTTCTATCGCCTCAGGCAACATAGAGAGGTATAGTATATTTTCCTCTTGGGCCCCAAATTCCAATAATAAATCAACAAGATTTTGGTTGTTTTGCACTAAATCAACTTTATTCAATAAAAAAATCGCAGATTTTAAAAATTCCCCTGTTGCACCTTGAAAATCCCCTATTAATTCTTTTATATGCTCTTTATCATATTTCTCCGCAACATCAAACATAAAAATCGCTATATCTGATGCCTTTAGTGATTTTTTTGCTCTTATAACACCTTCCTTCTCTATCATATCATTTGTTTCTCGAATCCCTGCGGTATCCGACAATATTACAGAGAAACCACAAAGGTCTATTGTCACTTCTATAACGTCGCGGGTAGTCCCTGCAATATCCGAAACTATAGCTGCTTCCCTTTTTGACAATAAGTTTAGCAATGTGGATTTACCAACATTTGGCGCGCCAACTATACTTATTCGTATCCCAGACGCAATAGAAGTATTCACAGAATTACGAGAGATATATCTTGAGATTTCACATTTAAGATCTAAGACCGTTTTATTGATCATATTAACGCCCTCTATCGGGATGTCATCCTCAGGAAAATCTATAAATGCCTCCAGCAGCATAAGTGCTTTTATAATTTCATTCCGCCAATTGCCATATAGATTCTCTAATTCTCCAGATAGATGGCGTATAGCAATGTCTTTTTGCACGCGAGTTTCGGCATCTATCAAATCTGCCAGAGCTTCTGCCTTTGTGAGATCAAATTTTGAATTATAAAATGCTCTTTTTGTGAATTCTCCTGGCTCTGCTAACCGCAAGAAATCTATCTGTGATAATTCTTCCAATATATCATTAATAACAGCAATGCTGCCATGCACATGTAGCTCTAATAAATCTTCCCCAGTAAAGGTATTTGGTGCTTTAAAAAAAATTATTATTGCATCATCAATGATACGACTTCCATTTATTGAAAACAATCTATCATATACTGCACGCCGATCTGGCAACGCTTTTTTAGAACCAAGCTTTCGAGCAACCAAAAGTGCATCAGGACCTGAGATCCTAATGATTGCAACTCCTGATTTACCAAAAATAGTCGAGAGTGCAAAGATTGTATCTTCCATTATTGCTATAAATTTAATTACTTTTTTTTAATCGGCAACCAGCACTAATTACCTTTTTTACTCTTTGCAGCCTTAGTATTCTTCACAGCCTTCGGCTTTGCCTTCTGTATTTTACGGTTGCTAGGCCCTTTTGCTATTTTTTCTTTTATCAATTCAAGAGCTGGTTGTAATGTTATCTCTAAGAAATTAATTCCGCTTTTTTTGGTGATGGATGCATATATCTTATTACATTCAACATATGGGCCAAACCTTCCTATAGAAACTTTGATTGGTTCATTGCTATCTGGGTCATTACCAAGAATTCTTGGCAGCGAAAGTAGCATCATTGCATATTGCAGGTCTATATTTTTTATATCTAATCCTTGCGGTATTGGCATACGCTTAGCCTTGGCATCACCCTCTTTTTCTGCCTGCAGGTAAGGACCATAGGGACCACGACGCAAAGTAATCTCTCTGCCATCTTGATCGTGTCCTAGATGTTGATGAGATGGCTGTTCTGACGAAGCAGTGCCAGCAGCATCACCCGACACAGACGAGTGCAGCTTTCTGGTGTAATTACATTTTGGATAGCTGCTGCACCCTATAAATGAGCCAAATTTACTTGTTTTTAACTCTAGAATACCTTCTTCACAAGATGGACATTTCTTCCCAGAATTCGCAAATATATAATATTCTAAAGATTTTTCTATATGAGAAAGCACATCAATATTCGAAATTTTTAGTGCAGCATCTGTTTTTTCTTTAAATGGATACCAAAATTCCTCCATTACGCCTTTCCAATTTTGCTCGCCTGATGCTACATTATCCAGCTGATCTTCCAGTGTTGCTGTAAAGCTATATTCTACATATTTTGCAAAAAATTCTGTCAAAAAAGCATTTACTAATCTCCCGAGTGGCTCTGTAATGAATCTTCGTTTATCGAGAGTTACATATCCTCTGGTTTGTAATATAGAGATGATAGTTGGATAGGTCGAAGGCCTGCCTATTCCGAGTTCTTCCATACCTTTTACTAAACTCGCCTCTGTATATCTCGGTGGAGGCTGAGTAAAATGTTGGATTTGTTTTTTATCATTTAATTTTACGATTTCAGAAACAGAAAGTGGTGGTAATAATTTTTCATCATCATCATCTTGCTGTTCTTTTTCATCTTTGTCTTCCCTATATAATATATAAAATCCTGGAAAAGTTATCGTGGAACCAGTTGCTCGCCATGTGATACTTAAATCTTGAGATTTAATATCAGCAGACACAGAATCGAGCACAGCACTCTCCATTTGGCTTGCAATCAGTCGCTTCCATATAAGATCATATAATTTGAGTTGGTCTGGCTCTAGGAATTCAGCAATGTTTTTTGGAATTTGCGTAACGTTTGTTGGACGAATAGCTTCGTGAGCCTCTTGTGCATTTTTTGCCTTTGTTTTATAGATTCTTGGAGTTTTTGGAAGGTAATCTGCACTATATGTCTTAGTTATCAATTCACGTGCTGCATTTATCGCTTCTTGCGAAACATTTACGCTATCTGTTCTCATATATGTTATAAGACCAATCATCTCTCCTGATATTGCTATCCCCTCATAGAGTTTTTGAGCAATTTGAGAAGTTTTTTTCGCAGAAAATCCAAATTTACGTGACGATTCCTGTATCAGCGTAGCTGTTGTAAATGGTGGATTTGGATTGCGCTTTGATTGTCTTTTAATGATGTCTGCAACGTGATATGAAATGCCTAGAAGTTGGTTGCCAATTCGTGTTGCTTCTTCTTCGTTTCGAATACTGAACTTTTCTAATTTTATGTTTTCAAAATGTGTGAGCTGTCCAGAAAATATAGCATCTCTAGAAGATTGGAAAATGCCAACGATAGTCCAATACTCTTCTATTTTAAACTTCTCTATTTCACCTTCTCTTTCTGCTATAATCCGAAGAGCAACAGATTGAACGCGCCCTGCTGACCTACTACCAGGTAATTTGCGCCATAATACTGGCGACAGCGTGAACCCGACGAGATAATCTAACCCCTGCCTTGCCTGTTGCGCATTTACAAGATCAATATTCAAATTTCTAGAATTTGCTATCGCTTCTAGCACTGCCTTTTTGGTGATTTCGTAAAACACCACCCTTTTTATTGGTATGCTTTCTTTTAGTACTTTACGCTCCTTTAATACCTCTATTATATGCCAAGAAATTGCCTCTCCCTCACGATCAGGGTCAGTCGCAAGGTATATTTCATCGCTTTTTTTGACATACGATATTATCTCGTTAACCCGCTTTTCCGTACCTTCATTGATTTCATAACGCATTGCAAAACCTTTTTCTGGATCCACAGCACCGTTTTCTGAGGGTAAGCACCTGATATGACCATACGACGATATTACCTTGAAATCTCTACCGAGATATTTATTAATCGTTTTTGCCTTTGCTGGAGACTCTACTATAAGTAACTTCATAGAATTGAAAAAATAGTTTTAAATTTTTAGTATTTTATTTAGGTGTTTTATGGTTTAATAAAACTACCTTTCAGATAATTGATATAATTTCTTAAAAATTTACTGTTCATTTCAAGCGCTATGGTTTAAACCGATTTTAGCCACTTAAACAAAAACACATAAAAGAAACACTCTATAATCCAAGTATTCTAATATGCGAAAAATATCAATAAAAAAGATTGCACTCTTGGTGCTAATATTTAAAGTTGCGTTAGTTGCTCTGCTATTAGTGAAGATAGCTCAGTATGCTCCAAATATTGAAAGTACAGAGGTAGTAATTAAGCCGCCTCACTTTAAAACATAAGATTATTGCAAAAATGGTTGCACGTACGCATGAAGGTTATTTTGTTTACTACATAAGATATAAGCTGTCACGCTCTGATTTATTTGCTGCGTGCAGTTATTCGATAAGAGTCAATACGAAAACACATCCGCAAATTGGCAGAACGTATATATTTTCAGCATATGTACGGTGAATATGTCATATATATCGAGCAATTTATTGAGATGCTCGCTGCAGAACGAGGTGCTTCACAAAATACGCTAATCGCGTATAAAAATGATATAATAGGCTTGTTTGGCTATTTGCATGCATGTAATATACCATTAGAACAAACATCAAAAGAGCATATACTTCAGTATTTTGCATCTCTGCAAGTAAAAAATTTTAGCAGCAAAACACTGGCACGCAAATTATCCGTAACACGCCAGCTGTTTGATTTTTTAGTAGACGAAAAAAGGTGCACACATAACCCACTTGTTTCACTAAAAAACCCTAAGATCCCTTCAAGCGTCCCAAAAGCTCTATCTAAAGATAATATACTCTTGCTGATTAATTCGTCATATAGTGATCACTCAAATGAAGGCACAAGAACATCAGCTATGCTTGAGATGTTATATGCAACTGGTTTGCGTATATCAGAATTGGTGACGCTGAAGATGCAATCTCTTGAGCGTGATTCAAAAGATGGGCGCATAACACAACATCTTTTCATCAAAGGGAAGGGAGGCAAAGAACGTATTGTGCTTCTCAATCCTGAAGCTATAGCAATTTTGACAAAATACCTCTCCATACGCTCTACCTTCATCAAAGATAAACAAAAAAACGAATGGCTATTTCCGTCAATAGATAAACGCGGCCGTGCCTCTCATATCACAAGACAAAGATTTGGACAAATTCTAAAACAACTTGCGATTTCCACTGGTATATCGTTAAAATTAGTGTCCCCACATAAAATAAGACACTCCTTTGCAACACATATGCTTGAAAATGGCGCAAATCTTAGAATACTGCAGGAGCTATTAGGTCATTCAGATATCTCTTCCACACAAATATATACAAAAATAGAACAAAACAAAGCAACGCAGTCTGTATTTACAAAACATCCACTTGCAAAGGCTTGAGTTTTTAGCGCCATATAATGTTCGTAATAAGGTAAAACACATTATTCTTGCAGATAAGTGAGAAATAACTTTACTTCTTGTAGTTAAAGTACAATCTGCGAGTGTTTTTATCGCTTTTTAAGAAATTATGGTTTTATGCTGACTGATTAAATATTGCATATACATTGAAATATTCTTGTAATAAAAGTCATAATGTGAATATATACAAGGTGCGATGCAGAAACCATAGGTTGTTATGACGCTCAATATAAATGACCATATCTTATAATTTTATTAGTCCAACGAGGTAAAAATGGACATACATGAATATCAAGCTAAAGAAATACTCAAGAAGTATGATATAAACGTACCAGAAGGGTACTTGAGCCTAACTGTGGACGAAGCTGTAAGTGCAGCACAGCGTTTAGGCTCGAGTGTGTGTGTGATAAAAGCGCAAGTGCATGCTGGCGGCCGCGGTAAAGCGGGAGGTATCAAGTTAGCAAAAAATATAGAAGAAGTTCGTGCCGCTGCAGATTCTATACTCGGGATGCGTTTAATTACCAAGCAAACGGGGCATGAAGGAAAGCTGGTAAGAAAAATATACGTAGAAGCTGGCTCTAGTATAGAAAAGGAATATTACCTGTCATTAGTTCTCGATCGCAATACCGCATCAATTGCTGTTATATTTTCTCTAGAAGGTGGGATGGATATAGAAGAGGTTGCTGAGGCGCACCCTGAGAAGATTTTGAAAATTTATATAGATCCAACAATTGGCTTCCAAGATTTCCATATCAGGAGATTAACATTTGGCGCTGGATTTGATTCTGAAAAGAGCAAAAAGTTTGCGCATGTATTGCGTGGTGTATATAAGGCGTTCATAGAAAATGATACAAGTCAGATTGAGATAAATCCGCTTATTGTTTCAAAAGATGGTGAATTTATTGCACTTGATGCAAAATTCAACTTTGATTCGAATGGTTTATTTAGACATAAGGATATTGCAGCATTATACGATAAAGATGAAGAAGATCCGCTTGAAGTTGAGGCAGAGGCTCACGACTTGAGCTATGTCAGGATGGAAGGTAACATAGGTTGTATGGTTAACGGTGCTGGCCTTGCCATGGCGACCATGGATATCATCAAATTATATGGTGCTGAGCCTGCGAATTTCTTAGATATAGGTGGCGGCGCTGATGAAGACAGAGTGCGCACTGCATTTAAAATTATCACTTCTGATGCAAATGTACGCGGTATATTGATAAATATATTCGGTGGCATAATGAAATGCGACATAGTTGCAAATGGTGTTTTAAATGCTGTAAAAGAGGCTGGTGTTAAGGTTCCTGTTGTCGTCAGGTTAGAGGGCACAAATTCAGAACTTGGTAAAGAAATACTCAAAAAATCTGGATTAAAAATCGAAACAGCAGATGATTTAACAGATGCAGCTCAAAAAATTGTAAATGCGATTAAGTAAACAACGCAATTTATGTAATACCACGGTCATAGCGCTCTTCAACGTTATTTCAGAGTGAGATGAGGAGCCTCCTGCGTGTATACTTCTAAAAGTGCTACCTTGCAGAGATCCTTTGCTCATGATGACGGCAGTGGAAAAATAAATCAAATAATTAATCACGAAGTAACGAAGTAATTTTATGTCTATATTAGTTAATGCTGCAACAAAGGTCATATGCCAAGGTTTCACGGGCAAACATGGCACTTTTCACTCAGAACAGGCGCTTGCTTATGGCACTCGCTTAGTAGGTGGTGTAACACCGAATAAAGGTGGTACTCAACACTTAGGATTGCCTGTTTTTGATACAGTATATAATGCGAGAGTCAAGACTGATGCTGATGCATCTGTTATATATGTTCCTGCTGCTTTTGCGGCGGATGCAATTTTGGAGGCAATTGATGCAGAAATCCCACTTATTGTATGTATAACTGAGGGAATACCCATCCTTGATATGGTAAAAGTAAAAAAAGCTTTGAAAGGATCAAAAAGCAGATTAATTGGCCCGAATTGCCCTGGTGTTATCACATCTGATGAATGTAAAATAGGAATCATGCCTGGTTATATACACAAACGCGGCACAATCGGCATAGTGTCACGTTCTGGGACTTTAACTTATGAGGCAGTTGCACAAACCACTGCAGCAGGCCTAGGGCAAACCACATGCGTTGGTATTGGTGGCGACCCAATCAATGGCACAAATTTTATAGATGTTATTGATATGTTCCTCCATGATCCAAAAACAGAAGCAATCGTCATGATTGGAGAGATCGGTGGCAGCGCTGAATCTGATGCTGCTGATTTCGTTAAATCTCATAAAATCAAAAAGCCGATTGTTGGCTTTATAGCGGGCGTAACAGCACCTCCAGGAAAACGTATGGGGCACGCTGGTGCTATAATATCTGGAGGTGAGGATACTGCAGAAAGTAAAATAGAGCGTATGAGTAGTGCAGGAATTAAAATTGCTAAATCTCCAGGGACAATAGGCAAAACTATGGCGGAGTTATTATCGAAGTAGTTTTTTTAAGAAATTATTAGTGATTTTTTTTGATACTTTGGATGCCTTAGGATAAATCTAGGGCATCCAATCTGTTACGCAATATAAGAATATTATATTTGTTGCTCGAGGTGAGCGATGATAAAAAAGCATCAAGATTATGAAAAAAGATGGAAAACGGTCTACATATAGCTGACATTATTATAATAATACTATATATGCTGTTATGCTTGGGGCTTGGATTATATAAATCTCGATCAGTGCTTAACATAAAGGAATATGCAATTGGCAACGGATCCTTTAATGATGTTGTGCTAGTTTCAACAATTTTTGCGACCTTTGCTGGCGCATCTTATACCATCGGAACAGTTGATAAAGTTTATACTATAGGCCTCCTATTTGCTCTGCCTAGGATGTTCGCGTCACTGTTTTGGCTGATCACTTTACGTATCTTTGCTGTGAATATTGAGTCCTTCAAGGGATGTATCACAATCAGCGATATAATGGGTAAGTTATACGGCTCTGCTGGACAATGGGTTACAAATATCGCAGCGTTAATCGTGGCTGTTGTTGCAACATCTATTCAAGCGTTAGCTGTTGGGCAAATATTGCACTATTTCTTGGGTATATCACTTATTCATGCAGTGATAATCGGAATGTTAATCACAACAATGTATTCCGCATTCGGAGGAATTCGATCAATCGTCGTAACTGATGTATTGCAGTTTGGGATTTTTATGGTTGCAATTCCTATTGCATGCTCATTCTTATATCAGGATTTGGGTGGATACTCAGAAATCATGGCAAAAATTCCACCTAAGCATCTGGAACTAGATCTTGGAAATAGCACTAATTTTATATTTTTTGCGAGTTTAATTATCTATGGGCTTGTGCCAGATGTGGGTGGTGCATTTGTTCAAAGATTTTTGATGGCATCTAGCAAAAAGCAGTTAGTGAAAGTCTTGAAAATTGTAGCACTCGTTAACATACCATTTTTAGCTATATTGTGTATCACAGGCTTTTTGATTAAAATTAAAGCGCCTCATATTTCATCAGATACGGTGTTTATCTATTTTATAGATCATTATTTATCACCAGGTATCAGAGGATTGTTAATTATTGCACTTCTTTCGATTTTAATGTCCACTGCTGATTCATGGCTAAACTTCGCAGGTGTTTTAACAGCTCATGGCATCACAAAGCCCCTCTTTCCTAAAATGACAGATAAGCAAGAGCTAATAGTCGCAAGGGCAACGACTTTTCTTATAGGATTCGTTGCTATTAATTTTGCTTTATATGGCAAGGGGTTGGTGGAATTGGACTGGTTAGCTAGCAATTTTTGGGAGCCGTTGATTCTAATTCCGTTGATAGCTGGATTCTTAAATTTTAAAACAAATCACATATCATATATTGCTTCTGCGATTTGTGGAGTATGCGGCACCTCGTTGATGGCATATCTACAAGAAGATTTTAATCTTCTTAGCTTTATAATTGGAATAGTTGGAAGCACTATAGGATTGTTTTGCATGCATTACTTCCAAATATATAGAGGATCATTAGTAATTAAACAGGAAGAGGCTGTAGTCAACAAAACACGTAAAATTGAATTTAAAATCATTATAAAATTCCAGCTATGTTTAAAAAATATTTTTAAACAACTTGTGTTTTATATAAAATTCCCGTATCTTCCCCAAGATTTAATCAAGAATAGAATAAGAAAAAATGAAATCAGACATTATACATTCAGTTTTTTTGTTATATTCCATTATTTAATACCATTCTTTATCACAAATATAACATTTAGCGATCCTAAAAATGCATTGTTATATTTCAGGACGGTTGCAATCTTCTTATGTATTGGGTTGATATTTGCTGATTATTGGCCAAGTGCCATAAAAAAGAAGTGCTTTGCATTTTATTGGTATTTTTCTTTGCTATTCTGCCTTCCGTTTCTAGCAACTTGTACATTCTTTGTGGCAGAAATGGATGAGTTTTGGTTACTCAATACTGTTTTGTCTATTATATTGCTTGGACTCTTAGTGGATTCTATCAGCTTCATCATACTGACATCTGTAGGGGTACTTTTTGGATATGCTTGTTATGTGACATTAAATGTTGGCTATGAACCTAACATAGTACCGTCACATGACGTATACCTTATAGGATATTTGTATGCATTCTTGGTATTGATGATTGTTGTGTTTATACGAGGCAAGGAGAAAGCTGAAGCAAGCAAAGTAACACAGATGAAGATTTTTGGTGGTGCTATTGCTCACGAAGTCAAAACTCCGCTCGCTGCAATACAGATGCTAGCTGAGACACTAGAAATTATTACATCAGATTTGAGGATCCGCGCTGTAAGGAGCGACATTAATAATGAGGTGCAATATCAATGCACACTTGATGAACGTGATTTTCACATTTTGTTTGATTTCTTACCAAAAAATCTATCCAATACCTCAAAAGAAGGGCAAAAGGTAGTTGAGCTTCTGCTTTTATTATTAAAACATAAAGCACCGCAGGACAATAAATATCATTCTATGCGAGATAGCATAAAAGACGCACTTGATGTTTATATAATGACCAATGCCTTGAGTAAACTTGAGCTTAATAGGATAAGCTTCGATGACACAAGTGACTTTTATTTTTGTGGGCCAAAACAGTATATTAAGCAAATTATCCATAACTTAATGGCCAATTCACTAAAATATGCAGGAAGGGATGCGCAAGTCAAAATTTGGCTAGAAGGCCACTCTATATACTTTAGAGATGATGGGCATGGCATAGCACAAGATATGTTATCGAAGTTGTTTCAGCCTTTTTATACTGCCAATGCAAGTGGCAATGGCATAGGTCTAGCATTTTGCGAAATATTAGTTTCGAATATGGGAGGAACTATAGAATGTAGCTCAGAGGAAGGTATATTTACCGAGTTTATAATAAAACTGCCGCCTATTTAACCTTTCTGCTAAAATTAGAGAAATTTATGACTGACGGCGTTATTATTTTGCATGGTATTTTTCGTACCGCTTTGAGCATGAATGGCCTTGAAAAATTTGCGCAGAATTATGGCTTTGCTACATTAAATCTGGGATATCCATCCACAAAATTTAATTTAGAGATATTAGCTGATATTATCCATGAAAGAATAAAGGAATTTAATGCCACAATCTCTGGCAAGCTGCATTGTATAGGCTATTCAATGGGTGGCTTATTAATCAGGGTTTATCTTAAAAAATATAAGCCAGCCAATATTGGTAGAGTTGTAATGGTGGGGACTCCAAATAAAGGCAGCGAGATTGCAGATTTTTTGAAGAATTATTGGCTATATAAAAAATTATACGGCCCAGCAGGCCAGCAGCTCATAACAAACCAAGAAAAATTTTCTAAGATTTTTGCAAAAACAAATTTTGAGCTTGGGGTTATTGCTGGCAATAGGCCAATCAACTTGATTTCCGCATACATAATTAACAAGCCAAGCGATGGTACAGTTTCGGTAGATAGCACAAAATTAGAAGGTATGAAAGATCATATTATTCTGCCATATAGCCATATATTCTTTCCGTACAGCAGAGAAATATGGAAATATGCTATTAATTTTATTAATAGCGGAAACTTCTAGTCTTTATAAATCAGATGTAAGTCGAATTATATCGCATATATTTAATATATTGGGTATATTTGGTGTTATTTCTCCAATGATGTTATAAAAAATTACTTGCATTTAATGTTGAAAGTCTATTTTACTAATTAATGAATGTATTAAGCTAATTATTCATATAAACGGATAATTAATACCAATTCCCATAAATAACTGTATATATGGGAAAGTATTTTTTAGAAAATTTTAGATGGATTTTTTAGCCTGCTGTATTGGACGTACAGTAGCGAAAAATACGTTTAAATTTTCAAAAAAGACGCTGCGCAGATGTGCAGTTATTTGTGGGAATTGGTATAAGTCGTGATATGAATACAAAGTAGTAAAATTAGGACGCACACTTTTTATAGATATGAGATTGAAAAATCCACTCTTTTTTGAATAGTGCTAATTTGCTTACAAAAATAAGGCGTATTTAGTCTTGGTACAAGGCAGAATATGATGGGAGTATTTGGGAAGCTAAATTTGATGTTAAAGGACTCGAAATCTTGTATTTTGATGCAAGAGGAGTATTTGATGGCCTATAATAAACTTGCACAAGTTTATATGTTCAAGGGCGTAGAAAATGGATTAAGATATTCTGATTTAGGGAAAGAAGTTATAGATAAAGCAAGTGGCTATTTAGGTAATCAAGATGCATTTTATTCTGTGAGAGCCAGAATTTTTTTAGATAAAGGAGAATTTGCTGCTGCACTGAAAAATATAAAATTATCTCTATCTATGCGCAAGAATCAGAAAAGCCTATGGCGATACTTGCAACTCAAGCACTAATACTTTTGAAGATGGGAAGATACAGGGCAGCGTATGAGGCTGTAAAATATTCTTTTCAATCGCGCGTGTAGTAGAATGTAGTGATAACGCGCTCATTGCACTTCAATTGACTATTATCGCTGCACACTGGTGTCAATACTGCAATATATTGATAAGGCTATGAAGATATTTGGGGAAGTCTATTCTTTGAATTTGGCTCATAGATTGTATGCATTTGCTCATATAGTGCGTGGAGATATAAAAGTGGCTCAAGAAAAATATTTAGAAGCCCAAGAAGAATACTTAATAGCAGAAGGAATGTATAAGAAAATTATGTTTAATAGAAAAATAGATGATGTGAGTTATTTATATACTCAATTGTCTATAAATAGTCTAAAGGTAAAAGACGATTATAGTGCTGCTTATTATTTAAATGAGCATATTTATACCTTTGGAAAGGCTCACAGCAGAACATTTGTCATTTTAGAGCATCTTGATAAGAGTAAATGACTAATTTTAATTTATATGCTTTTAATGGAAAATCACGCTTTTTTGTTATAAAACTGCATGCTACCCGACACGAAAAATTGCACCAGTAATTAGGGAGCTGTTATAAGAATGAGAAATGAATTGCAGATATGCAAGAAATGAGAGATAGAGGTGGTAATAAACCAAAATCAACACCTCATGAAAGCAATTTGCTATCAATTTAGCTTCTTTAGGAGATATACATCGGTATTTCCAGATTCATTTCCTATGAACATCGTCTCTACAATAAGGTTGCTTCCATCGCTGGATTTTTCTATTTTGTATAGCACTTCACCTTGGTCTAGCCCATATATAATAGCAAAGCTAAGCATAAAGAGAGACAATACCACAAATGTTATACAACTAGCACGAAGCATAGAGATTTATATAGTTTTTTTAATTAAGCAAATAAAATATCTATTTTATTGAATTGTTTTTTGTATATGTGTGATTTGTTACCAATAAATGAATACTGTGGATCGCTATGATTCTGCGCCGCATTAAAATGCATATTTTATACAACAAGCGCCGATATAGTATTTTCCTAGTTAATTAATAGACTATGTCATCCCGAATGCAATGAGGGATCTCCTTTTGCTTGCGATCTAATGAAGAGATCCTTCGCTTCGCTCTGGATGACAGCATAGGAAATGCTCTGGATGACTATCTTTTACTGATTATCACACTTAATTAACTATCTAGGAAAATACTATGGGACTGTTAACAAAGTCATTCGATGCGAGCGTTAGCGACTGTGGCAATCCAGAAAAATGTTCACTCTGGATCTAAAGCGGCCACTAAGATGGCCTCTAAGATGACGCAATTTGGAGGCTTTGTGCCTAATTTTAATCGTCAATTCGCACTTTGTTAACAGTGCCATATTTTATTGCAAGGCTGCATATTGAATCTTTTTGTCGCGCATGGGCATTTTTTAATTTTTGCCTAGCATGAGATATTATGGTGTTCTCGCTTTACTTACAGCATAAGTCAGCGTGTTCCTGGATTCGGATATTTCATAGTGTTTTCGCGAATGCGTGAGTAGTAGGAGCTATGATGCGAAGTATAGTAAATTCTTAGCTGATTAATAGACCAATCCATTTTTTCTTTGAGAATTGCTATAAGGTCGTCGCCGCAAAGAGTGCGTTAGCACGACGTGGCAATCCAGAAAAATGACGAAGAGACTGGATTGCCACACTCGTTTTCGCTCCTTCGCAATGACGATTTTATAGAATTTACAAATCTATTAATCATCTAAGAATTTACATAGTAAAACCCCGCATAAGCTTCGGAGCGACACCCTATTAACTTAAATGGTAATATTAATAGTGGGGTGACTACTTCGTGCTGCTTGGTACTGCAAAATCGCTAGGTGTTGAGACTTTATAAGCTGGCATAACAGAGTTACGTAATAACATTATAGAGATACGCCTATTCTGCGGTGCAGATGGATCTGATGATATGGCAGGGCTTGTATCTGCAAACGCCACAATTTTTGCTATCCGCTCAGGTGATATGCCGTCTTTCACTATTAGTCTTCTTGCAAAATTTGCCCTATCTGCAGATAATTCCCAATTGCTATAGTCAGCAAATAAGCCTTCAGGATTTTTTTCGGTATACCCACTTATAGAAATAAAATTAGGTGCAAATTTAATGAGTTTCGCGATTTTAGCTAAAATAATCTGTGCTTGCGGAGTCATGTTAGACCCGCTTTTTTCAAACATATGGTTGTTATTTTCATCACTAACGTTAATGATCAATCCTTCTGGTGTTTGTTCAAATTTTACATTACCCTTATACTGACTCAATTGATGGTCTTTTTCCATCTCTCTCTTAAGCTCATTTTCTATAATGGTAAATTTTTCATTCTCTGCTTCTACTATAGCAACTTGTTTGGCACTCTCTGAAACTTGTATTACTTCACCAGCTTGTTTAACGCCATATACAATACCTTTTACTGTACTGCCTTCTGAATCCACCTCTGTTTCATTGCTACGCTGTGAGCTTCCATCCATATAACCACTTCTTCCAACAATACCTATCGTTGGTTCAAAGAACTGTGCTATACCTTTAAGTTTTGATGACGGCGTGGAATTCAAAAGCCAGAGCAACAAGAAGAATGCCATCATGGCTGTTACAAAATCCGCATAAGCCACCTTCCACGCACCACCATGGTGTCTATGCGCTTCTTGCCTAATAACCTTTTTTATTATGACCGTAGGCTTTGTATAGCTAATTTGTTGTTGTTCTCGCATATGACCATCTTCTAATTAATCTTATTCAAGGCCTTTAGGTTTATAGCATCTTCCAACTCAAGAATAGTAGGTTTGAAATTCGTGGGTAATACTTGGCGCGCAAATTCTAAACAAAGAGAAGGCGTATGCCCTTCTGTATACGTCACAATTGCGGCTTTCATACATTCAAAAGGAATGATATCCGTGCCCGCTAATCTCTCTAAGAATTTGCCAATCGGCGTTACTAGGCCATAAGATAAAAAGACCCCAATTAATGTCCCAACAAGCGCAGAAGCTATCTTAACGCTCAAAATAGTAGGGTCGGAACCAACCGCACCCATGGCAATTATAACTCCTGTAACAGCTGCAATAATCCCAATGCCTGGTAGCGCATCTCCTAAAGCCTGTACAGCAATACCAACATCCTGCATCTTCTTAAATTTTGAACGTATGATAGCGTCAATCATATCATCCACTTCATGCTTGTTTTTTACCCCAAGTATCAACATTCTAAAACTATCACAGAAGAAGACCGATAAATCAGCACTCTCAGGAATAGTATATAATCCTTTAAAAAGATCACTTTGATCTGGGTTATCAATGTGCTTTTCAACTTCTGCATCGCTATTGATTTGGGCGTGCTTCAGAAATTTAAGTAAAAATAACAAAAGCTCTATATAGTGCTTCTTATTATAACGATGACCTGTATTCAGCTTACTAAAGCTACTAAATATATCTCTGCGCAATTCTTTAGGTGTAGATATCATGAAATTCCCAACAGCTATACCAACAATAATAATCCACTCAAAGGGTTGTAAGACTATCATTATATTGCCACCGCCACCAAGATATCCAGCGATCAAAGCAACAAACACAACTAATAACCCAAAACCAAACGACATCCTTTGCCAATCCCAATAACAGTAATTGTTAAACGTAACTCACACAGCGGCATTATCACAATCCCAGATTGTAATCACAGACATAAACAATTGCAATACCTTTATTTGCGGTAAAACAAACTTAGTTTATTCTATTGTAATGCAAAAGTATGATGTTACTTTGATGAATTAGTGGAGTGCCTAAACACTTTTTAAACGGGCTTTTAAATGCCTAAGGAGTTACGACAAAACTTAGACTTTAGATGCTCCTATGTTTATATCCTGTGTATAGCTGACGTGGTCTGCCTATTTTTTGCTCTGGATCCTCTATCATTTCTTTCCACTGAGCAACCCAGCCTGCGGTTCTCGCAACAGCAAACATCACAGTAAACATCTGAGTCGGAATTCCAATAGCTCGATATATAATTCCTGAGTAAAAATCCACGTTTGGATAAAGTTTGCGTTCTATAAAATATTGATCATGCAAAGCAATTTCTTCCAGCTTTAGTGCGATATCGAGCAGAGGATCGTCTTTTATATTCAGGGCTTTTAATACATCGGAATACGTCTTTTTCAAGACAGTTGCCCTTGGATCATAATTCTTATACACACGATGTCCGAAACCCATTAATCTGAATGGGTCATCTTTATCTTTTGCTTTGTCTATGTATATTGCTATGCGTGATGGATCTCCAATTTCTTCTAACATTTTTATAACTGCTTCATTAGCACCGCCGTGCGCAGGGCCCCAAAGCGAAGCTATACCAGCTCCAAGTACTGCAAAAGGATTGGCACCAGATGAGCCAGAAAGCCTCACTGTCGATGTGGAAGCATTTTGCTCATGATCTGCGTGCAGTATTAGTAATTGATCCAAGGCTTTAGACAGAATAGGATTAACTTCATACTGTGTAGTTGGAACTGCGAACATCATGCGTAGAAAATTCTGGCCGTAAGTCAATGAATTGTCAGGATAAACAAACGGCTGTCCTATTGAATATTTATAGGCCATAGCAGCAAGAGTTGGCATCTTTGCTATCATTTTTATAGCGGATTCCTCTCTGCTGACCTTATCCCTAATGTCAAGGTGATCATTATAAAATGCAGAAAGTGATGCAACTGCCCCAACCATAATAGCCATTGGGTGTGAATATCTTGGGAAGCCGCGATACAAAAATTGTAATTGTTCATGTACCATCGTATGAGACCTAATCTTCTTTATGAAGACTTCTTTCTCAGCTTGGGTAGGCAATTCGCCATACAATAAAAGATGTGTTACAGATTCAAAATCAGATTTTTCTGCAAGATCACCTATATTATAGCCAGCATGCCTCAATATCCCAGCTTCTCCGTCTATATATGTTATTTTAGAGCGGCAGGGTGCAGTAGACATAAACCCAGGGTCATATGTGAAATATCCCGTGCTCTGGTATAATTTTGTTACATCAATCACAGACGGGCCTTCAGTCCCTTCCATAATAGGCAATTCCACAACCTGATTGTCAATTGTCAGTGTTGCTTTTTTTACTGTGCTACCTGTGGCATTCCCTTGTGTCGCTATCATAACGCCCTCCTGATAGAATCTAAATTTACTCAGTCGTTATACATGCTCTTCATATGTATGATATATTGCATTGCAGCATATTGCAACACATTACATTTTTAACTTGCATAACTCAGGGCTTGGCTTATACCTCCTCAAATCTTCTACGGAAAAATTCTCAAATTGCGGCAACTCATCTAATACCTCAACTTTCGCATATTTTTCTATCGCCAATCTATTATCACTGTTTTTTGGTCCATTCATTATAATACCTAAAATTGGTATATTATAATTTTTTAATGCATTTACCGTAAGGCAGGTATGATTGATTGTACCAAGAGTACTCTTTGCAACGATCATGACTCCAACTGATAATTTCTTTATTAAATCTATGACATATTCTTTGTCGTTGATTGGAACCATAACGCCACCAGCACCTTCTATTATTAAATTGCTACTTTTTGGTGTCTTTACGGTATCTAGATTAATCTCTATACCTTCTAGCTTCGCTGCTATATGTGGAGAAAGTGCCCTTGAGAGCTTGTATAATTCATTGTGAATAACAACAGAGGGACAAATAGTTTTTACAAAATCACTATCTGTTGAATCTAAAGTGCCAGCCTGTATAGGTTTCCAATAATCGTATCCAAAATGATAACATAGCCAAGCTGATATAACGGTTTTTCCGATGCATGTACCTGTGCCTGTGATAAAAATCTGCATTTTTCACCATCTAAAATAGCAAGAAGTATCTTATAAAAGTGGATTCTATACAATTAGATTGTTTTGTCGACTATTAATAAATCTCTATTTAATTGTTATATTCTAGATATTCTACTTTTAATTGCAATTGCTATAATATAAATTAAGCAAAAGATAGCAAGAATTGAAGAAGCATCAGCATAATTTTGTGATTTAGTTCCCAAAGAAGTGATAATGATAACACAGTGAATATAATTTTATGAATAATACATCTAATAAAAAATTATCAGATATTTCGCAATTTACATACATCAAATCCATGATGTTTAGAAGAGAAGTGAAAATTTATAAAGATAATCAGGATAATATATATTATGCGAAGAAAGCTAACGATGTTGAGTCAAATTTGAATCAGATATTAAGCAGCAAAATCCTTACTTTTTTTGTTGGTGAAGATTTTGCACCACAAGATATGTTAATGAAAATCGATGAAAATGTTTATGCATTTTCTAAAGAAGTAAAAAATTTTAATAGCTTCAGAGATGCATCATTTGCTATAAAACATTTCAGCGCAATGCTAAATTGCAATGCTCTACAACATATCTCAGTAGTGTTTCTTTATTATCGCTATGGCTACATACCTACAGAAAATGAAATAATAGAGGTAGGAAATCCAGAGTTGCTATATCTCATTTTGGCTCTGATTGGTGATAATGATCTAAATAATGGAAATCTTGGATATATAAAGCAGAATGGCAAAGCTAAAATAGTCAAAATAGATGGCGATCTTGCGACTTGCTTTTCAAGAAAACCAATGAATGAGGTACATAACCTGCAATTAAATAATAATATAAGATTTGATTATGCTTTTCATTATAGGTCTGATAAATCGCTAAGAAATGCGGTGGATACTGTTATAGAAAAATTAAATAATGATGCAGTAACATTAATAGCGTCTCAGGTTGAGAAAGAATTACTAAGTGTATATAAGAAGAGTGAGATAGGTTATGATGATGCATATTTGAGAACCAAAGGATTTTTGGAACATAGACTGAGTGTGATGAAATATGTTAAGCCATGCATTGTAGAAATAGCTGAAATATCAAAATTTTCCTATATGTCAAATATGCGTGGCAATTCTACCATTTTTAAATGGATAAGTGATAGCATTAAAAAACTTGGGTCGTTAAATATTGATGGTTGCCTTGAGATCTTGAACACAGCTACAAAATTCAGTATTACAAGCTTAGATACTTTTATCAGAAAACAGCTAAATCTCTCGTCATATTACAACAAAGACAAATTATATAACGATCTTATAGAAGTTTTTTCTATTTCCGAGATATTAAAAATTAGCAATGAGTTGCAAGATAAAATGTTGCCAAAGATTGCATCCAGCATAATAAATAGTAATAGCTTAGAGCATATAAACGAGGTGTATGAGCTAGAACCTGCAATCCGTGATCAAATAATTAATTCTAATAGTAGGATAACAGGGGTAAAAAAAGCAATAGTGCTATTTGATGATTTGATGCTTAAAGAACAATCTTATGGAGATGGTATAGACTAAAACTCTAAATTTGTTATAATGCAGGCTCTAAATGTAAATGGAAAATACTATAAAAGAAATTAGCTGACGATGTTGCCTCCGTCGTGTTACGATGCGAGTCAGGTAATACTAAAACAAGAAGAGTAAAAAAGATTGTATACGTCTGATATTGCGGTTATTGGTGCTGGACCTGTTGGGTTATTTGCTGTGTTTCAAGCTGGCATGCTTGGTGTGAGTGCAGTTGTTATTGACTCTTTGTCACATGTTGGTGGCCAGTGTTCAGCTTTATATCCAGAAAAACCTATATATGATATTCCTGCATATCCTAAAATTTCTGCTGAAGATTTGATTCAAAGATTGCATGAACAAGCACTTCCATTTGCCCCACGATTTATACTTGGGGAGTCGGTAATTGCGTGTAAAAAAGATAGTGAATTTTTTGAACTGACGACAGATAATGGGAAAAAAATATACGCTAAAGCCGTTCTGATTGCTGCTGGTTCTGGTGCATTTGGTCATAATAGACCGCCAATCCACAATATTGCAGAGTTCGAAAATCGCACTGTATTTTATATGGTGAAAGAACGGCAAATCTTCGCTGATAAAGTTGTCTCTATAGCAGGTGGCGGAGATTCCGCTGTTGATTGGGCACTTTCTCTTTCAGAAATTGCGAATAAAATATATTTTATACATAGAAGAGATAAATTCAAAGCTGTTCCAGATAGTGTGAATAAGTTATATGAGCTTGTAAAATCAGGGCGCATAGAATTGATCATCCCATATCAATTGCATTCAATCAGAGGGCAAGATGGAATAATGAATGAATTAGGCTTGGTAGATTTGGACGGTAATATTCAAATAATACAGTCTGATTTTTTGTTGCCATTTTTTGGTCTTTCCAGCGATCTTAGTGCTATTACATCTTTTGGGATAGAAATAGAGCAAAAATGCATTAAAGTGAATCCATCGACTATGCAAACTAACATGGATGGTATTTTTGCAATTGGTGATGTAGTAAATTATGCTGGTAAGTTAAAGCTGATACTGACAGGTTTCTCAGAAGCCGCAATTGCTGCACATAGCGCATATAGATTCATATATCCAGAAAAACATCTGCACTTTGAGCATTCTACTACAAAGGGTGTATCGGGCATTTAGGCGCTGTTCACAAAGGTAATTGCATAAGATTTTTTAGGATGACTTTTAGAAGCTTGCTCGGTGAACGCACTCTTATCCGTATAGTATTTTCCTAGATAGTTAATTAATAGACTATGTCATCCCGAATGTAATGAGGGATCTCCTTTTGCTTGCGATCTAATGAAGAGATCCTTCGCTTCGCTCTGGATGACTATCTTTTACTGATTATCACACTTAATTAACTAACACGAGTTCGACGTAAGAATTATTTATAAATCAGGAAATTGGTATGTTAGACTCTGTTGTTTGAATTAAAAAGCCGTCATTGCGAGGAATTTATGACGAAGCAATCCAGAAAAGCTAAAGAGCTTTAACTGGATGGCCACATTCGCCTGAGCTCATTCGCCATGACGAATTTATAACTCATTCCTTACGTCGAGCTGAGGTTAACTATCTAGGAAAATACTATAGTAGGCGTTATAATTACATCATATTGCCATAAAATCTAGCTTTTAAGTGTATTATTTAATTGGTGTAAAATACATTTATATTTATGCAATCTATTGTTTAAATATTATTAATTATTCGTATGTCTTAAAAAAGATAATTCTTTTCTGCTTTATCGTAATAAAAATACTTGTATCTCAATTATAGTAAAGGCAGTTGAGTATGCTACATATTAAAAGCAAAATCTATAGCCTGTTGAAGAATTTGAAAATTATGAATAATTGACTTTACTTTGACCTTAAAATTGGCCAAAAAAATCTCTATCGGATTCATGTCTGGAGAATATGGTGGTAAAAAAAGCAAGGTACAGCCTGCATTCTCTATGAGTTGCTTGGTTTTTTCTGACTTATGAAAAGCAGCATTATCCATCACAACAACTTGTCCTGGCTTCAATACTGGAACAAGAAATTTTTCAATCCACATATTAAAAAGTGCACTATTGCAAGTACCTCTAAAACAAGCCGGAGCTAATATCTCAGAGCCGCATTTTGCAGCTATAAAACTCTCTCTAGCATAACGCTTGCCTGACACTTCTCCATACAATAATTCACCTCTTTTCGACCAGCCAAATGATCTATGAACATAAGAATCTATGCCGCTC
>JABFOW010000005.1:0-37211 GCA_022817725.1 Archaeoteleia sp. ZL-2020 | reverse complement strand
TAAAAACTCTCGATGCTTCCGACTTACTGCTACCACTTTCTATAAACTTTATTACTCTAATCCGAAAATCTAATGAATAATGCATAAATTATTTCACTATACTCTAATCCGAAGCCTTTTCAACTGCCTTTACTATATCTTCCCGCCAATACCATTTTTATCAGGAGAAACGTGATATAGATCATTGAAGTGTAAAAAGGATATTGTATGTATATTTCGATCAGAATCGCTATGAAAATAGTGGTCGCGGAAAATATAAAAAACACCAATAGCAAGCAAGGCAATCCAAGCGATTGAAATTATTGTATGAATACTTATAAAACGGAACGTTCGCATAAAAAATGACATCTTGACCTTCCCATATAAAAATTTACGCAATTATATCTTTTTATGGAAAATTAGGCAATGTAATTACTGTCATCTTTCAGCAACAATCTTTGAAATAGTCGTTATATATGTACGCAATATGAATAAACAAGGGGAATGGATTGATATTATACCAATTCCCACAAATAATAGCATAGATGTTCTATTATTTATAGGAAATGGTATTAGACACTGTTAATAAAGTCATTGTGTGGTGCTTAATTGCATAATTTTTCAGCTTATCAACTTTATTCGCAGTATCTAACCTAGGCAACAGTAATCAGAACAGATAGGCTTCAGGATAAATCATGAATGAATAAATATATCCTCTTCCCAGCCTAAGATATCTAGCTTTGCTCTATGTGGAAGAAAGGCAAAGCAACGTTTTGCTATCTCAAGTCTACCAGCATTATCCAATAATGAATCCAATATAGATTTGAGGTTATGCAGGTGTAATACATCATTTGCAGCATAGTTCTGCTGGTCATCTGTAAGAACAGGTGCTCCCCAATTGCTGCTTTGCTGTTGTTTTGAGATTTTTACACCCAAAAGCTCATTGCATAAATCCTTCAGGCTATGGTACTCTGTATATGTCCTGGATAGTCTAGAGGCTATTTTTGTGCAGTACACATTCTCAAATTCTACGTTGAGGTAATGTTGTAATATTGCAATATCAAATCTACCGAAATGAAATATTTTCATTCTCTTATCATCTGAAAGCAAAGCCTTCAGGTTTTTACACTCATACTTTGCAGAAGGAAAATGGACAATATGGGCATTTCCTAATTCATCGGCTATTTGTACTACACAAAGCCTATCTCGTCTGATCCTTAGGCCCATCGCCTCAGTATCAATTGCTATATCGCCAACAATCTCTAAAGAATCTGGAAGGTCGTATAGGTGGTATTGAATATTTCTCATGTGGTGCTACCTTATAATTCAATTATAATCAATTTCTGCAAAATTATGGTATTTCTCTGTAAAGAGAGTGATTTGCTGGTGGCAGAAAGTGTCATTGTTACCATAATCAAGAGTGTCAATACTTTTACTACCCCATATATTTTGCAATCTCTTTAAATCAACAGGATTTAGGTCGTTAACAAGACCAAAACATTTGAGCAAATCGGAGGACGAAGAAGCCTTGTTTTTACTTTCAGAAGAAATTTTATTAATACAATATGAAAAACGCTGAGGTGTTACAGAATGCTTTATATAAGATCTATATCCATGTTGTATGTCTTCCAGGTCAAGATCATCTGAATGTTTTAAGCCAAGAGTATGACTAAAGACCTTATGTAAAATAGAAACTTTGGTAATCACATTAGAAGATTTTGTATGGTCTGCATCCTTGATATTGAACAACACAACATTTGATTCATTGAAAGTATCATAGGATTTTTCAATTACAGAGAATAGAAGTTTAGACATCGGCGAGTATTCTATTCTAGTGTAACAAATTGATATTTTATGATCATAGTGCGATTCTCCAAAAACCTTTTCATATAACCTACTATACCAAGGCACAGGTTTTATCACGAACTCAGCATCTATAAAACAGCTGAGTTTTTTTGCAAACTCCTCAATTATTTCCTGATTTGCTGTGCCTAATTTTTCAATTTTTGTAGAGAATTTAAGAAATTTTTGGAGCTTTAATCTATTATCTAACAAATGTAAATTGTTAATATTAATGACTCTATTCTGAATAAAATCAGAATTGTATCTAGCCACTAACTCATTTATAGCGGCTTTGGTGGTATTTGACTCAGCGCTTTTTGTAATGACATCATTTATGGCAGTAATACAGTCATCATAATCAAATGATAATAAGATCCTAGAGCCATTTTTTGGCTGCTGTACTGGTAGGTTAAATGCTGGCACAATCTTATTTATTGACACACTAATCATATATATTTTCGCTTATAATTTTTACAAAGTCATAATATTCTTCTTTAAATCTGAGAATATGAGCATGACAAAAAGCACTATTATTATCATTAATATCAGTTTTTGAAGGGCTCCATATGTTCTGCAATCCCTTTAAATCAACAGGAGCGAGATTATCAGTAATGCCGCAGCATTTCAATACCTCTGAGGCTTCAGAATGTGCATTCATGCAATCTATCATATGCTGCGTTGTTACTGAATACTTCATATAAGATCTATGGTACATACCTTCAAAATTTAGACTATTCGCATGTTTCAAGCCAAGCGCGTGGCCAAAGATATTATGCATAATCCCTAATTTTGTGATATTAGAAAACTGCTCATTAAATAGCACAACATTTTTCTTTTTTAAAGTGTCATATGATCTTTCAAGCATGGAAAACATATTTCTAGATCCAGATGTAGCTTCCATATTAGTATGGCAAATAGATATTTTATAATCGTATTGCACATCTCCCCAAATCTTTATGTATAGCCAATCAAATAACGATCCTTGTTTTATCGTAAATTCAGTATCTATAAAACAACTAAGTTTTTTGCAAATGCCTTAATGAACTGTTGGTTTCTCTCATCTAATTGTTCGATTTTTGTAGCTGATTTAATAGCTAATTTCAGTTTATACTCTTGGCTTGTGTGTAGCATATAGAAATATGGAGTACATGGGCGAGGCGGGGGCACATTATTGTGTTTTATTATATTGCGGCCTGATGAAAGATCTTGGACAAATACATCATATAAAGTACTGAGACAATTGCCAACATCAAATGATAGCAAAATCTTGGAGCTATTCTTTTGTGGTACTTGTAAGTTAAACGCTGGGACGAAGTCGTTCGCTGATACACTGATAAGCATATATTATTCTTAAGAAGTTGTTTGTAAAATTATCAAAATCCAACATAACCTCAAAAGAGTGCATCTTGATAAAAAGCGTCAGACATTGTTTGAGGTTTTGAAAATTCACTATAGTGTTTTCGCGAATGCGTGGAGTAGTAGGAGCTATGATGCGAAGTGTAGTAAAATCTGTATGAGCTTAGAGTAACGCCCTATTAACATAAATGGAAAATACTATATTCTCTAATAAATATAAAAATCATATTATTGTTTAATAATAAACTGCCATGCAAGTACTTTGTTAACGGCGTCTAGTATTTTTTTGTAATTTAATGTAGGATATATATAAACAACATAAAAAATGTTTTCTATGAATCACCCTATAATCGGTATAACATCTGATATTAGCAAAGGCTCTGCGTCTGGGTATTCTGCATATCCACATTATGCCTTGCGTGAGAATTACGTGAAGTCTATTCAAGCTGCTGGTGGTGTTCCTATGATTTTGCCTTATGCACGCGATTCTATTGCATATTATATGAAGATTCTGGATGGAATAGTTATTACTGGTGGAAATTTTGATATTGACCCAAAATATTATGGGCAAAATATTATGAATGATAGAGTTGTTGTCAATGATGAAAGGACAGCGTTTGAATATGAGATTTTGCAGGAGATGTTTGCTGCAGGTAAGCCTATCCTTGGAATTTGCGGTGGAGAACAGCTAATAAATGTGGCATGCGGCGGCAGCTTGATTCAGCATATTCCAGATTCTATAGCGAATTGCCTAGAACATGAGCAAAAAATCGAAAAACATTTGCCTAGCCATATGGTAAGATTAAAGGAAAATACATTGCTTAAAAAAATTATTGAGAGTGATGGGTATATGGTCAACAGTACTCATCACCAGGCAGTCGACGCAGTGGGCCAGGGGTTGGTGGTTAGTGCTGTGGCGGACGATTCTGTTATAGAAGCAATAGAGCATTTACGTCATCGTTTTTGCCTTGGTGTGCAGTGGCACCCCGAATTTTCGCAAGATAACGAAGATCAGAAAATTTTCAAAGCATTTGTTAAAGCATGTTAGCAAAATTTATACATTGCTTGAAAAAATAGTGTGTGATATAGACTTTTTAGATCATATCAATTCTAAAATAAAAACATGACTGATAAACAACAAGCGATAGCAGCAGCACTCGCGCAGATCGAAAAAGCTCACGGGAAAGGCTCTATAATGAAACTAGGTGCTAAGGAAGTTATTGATATCCCTGCGGTTTCTACAGGTTCTCTTGGTCTTGATATAGCACTTGGTATAGGTGGGCTTCCTAGAGGTAGGATTATTGAAGTTTATGGCCCTGAGAGTTCTGGAAAAACGACCCTGGTATTGCATGTCATAGCGGAAGCACAGAAAAAAGGTGGTAGCTGCGCATTTATTGATGCAGAACATGCGTTGGATCCTAGCTATGCTAGAAAGTTGGGCGTTCACGTGGAAGATTTAGTGATATCACAGCCAGACACTGGCGAACAGGCATTGGAGATTACAGACACGCTTGTTAGGGCTGGTGCATTCGATGTTATAGTCATAGATAGCGTTGCGGCTCTTGTTCCAAAGGCTGAGATAGAAGGAGATATGGGCGATAATCATATGGGCCTTCAGGCGCGCTTAATGAGCCAGGCTCTAAGAAAATTAACAGCTACTGTTTCAAAATCAAATACCATATTGATATTCATAAATCAAATCAGGATGAAAATAGGTGTGATGTTTGGGAGCCCTGAAACTACCACTGGTGGAAATGCATTGAAGTTTTATTCATCTGTGAGGTTGGATATTAGAAGAATCGGTAGTATTAAAGATAAAGATATAGTTACTGGGAATCAAACAAGAGTCAAAGTTGTCAAAAATAAAATAGCTCCACCATTTAAGGTGGTTGAATTTGATATTATGTACGGAGCTGGAATATCAAAAATAGGAGAGATCTTGGATTTAGGTACTGCTGCTGAAATCATAGAAAAATCTGGCTCTTGGTATTCATATAATGGAAATCGAATCGGACAGGGGCGAGAGAATGCGAAGAAATACCTCCAAGATAACCCGGAGATTGCAAATGATGTTGAACAAAAGATCAGAAATACTAGCGACCCCCTAAAAAATACTGGATCTGACAATTCTGATTCTGAGGCAGATTTTTAGAGGCAGGTTTCAGAGTGTGAATGCTTTATAACAGGAGTTGCAAATTTGGGGCGGGTTTTATACAAAATCCAGGAAATGTCATACAAAGATATGGCTCTATAGTGTTTTCGCTTTGCGTTAATAGCAGGCGCGAGGAGCGAAGTGTAGTAAAATCTGTATGAGCGAGCTTCGAGCAACACACTATTAACGTAAATGGAAAATACTATATAATTCTTCGCATAAAAGTTTGCGTACCGCAGGCTTCAAATTAATGTACAACTTGCGTAATATTATATATGAAATATCATGCTAATTAATCTATAATATTAATTTATCAATAATAGACCTCTTGCAGAACCTATTGATGGGATTTGGTATAAAGCACTATAAATAAGGAGTACATGTGAAGGCTATAAAAAAAGTATATAAAGCTGTTTGCTTTGTTGCACGGAGCAGCGTCAAATCTATATTTGATACTATAAATCACGATGGCGTAGAACATGCTGGTTACTTAGCATTTTTATTGATGCTTGCAATCTGTCCGTTTTTAGTTTTCTTTGTAGCATTGCTTGGCAATATTGGATCGTCTATGGATAATGAGATCGTGAATATTCTCCTGAAGATGATATTAGAAAGTTCTTGGGCGCAATTCATCGATATATTGAGACCACGTATCATAGAGATTACGTCTGCTCCGCCACAAAGTCTTATTACACTTGCTATACTTAGCGCAATATGGACTGCATCTTCAATTTTTGAAGGGTTACGCACAATATTTAATCGCGCATATAGGGTAAAAAAGACTCCAGCTTATTTATTTAGAAGGCTATTTAGCATTGTAGAATTCATGATAGTAGTCAGCGTTACAACATTTATATTGCTGATTCTTATGATTTTGCCATCTATCTGGAGTCTGATTTCAAATTTTATTTTGGAATATTTTCCTATTATAGAGAAATATCAATGGCTAAATATCATCAATGCGGAAGCACAAAGGGCTAGGTATTTTATCGCAATGTTTGCAAGCTTCATATTTGTGTCATATCTCTATTATTTCCTTCCAAATAAAAAACATAAATTGATATATACATTCCCAGGAACTTTCGCCGTAATAGTAGGGTGGTCATGGTTTTCTACATTATTTAAATATTATATAATTAGCTTTCCTCAAATAAGTCTTATATACGGAAGTATAGGTGGTATTATAATTGCGTTGTTGTATTTTTATGCATGCAGCTTGATTCTCATATATGGTGCAGAGTTGAATTATAATCTTGAGTATGGAAAAAAGAGAGCTTGAGGTCGCCGCATGAAATAGCGCGAGTTGCCTAATTCATGCCAATTCCCACGGATAATAGGATATTTGCGCTTTGTCTAGAGCTGATCCACTCGTTAGAAATTAATGGCGGAATTTCTATAGTAAATTCTTAGCTGATTAATAGACCGATCCATTCTTCCTTTGAGAATTGCTATAAGGTCGTCATTGCGAGGAGTGCGTTAGCACGACGTGGCAATCCAGACAAATGACGAAGAGACTGGATTGCCACACTCGCTTTCGCTCCTTCGCAATGACGATTTTATAGAATTGATAAATCTATTAATCATCTAAGAATTTACTATAGTATTGCCCCTAAGTAATCCAGAGCGCAAGCGAAGGGGCAGCTATTGCGCGAAAAAACAGATTAAGTAAGAGATATCGCTTGGGGAAGGCAAAAGATTCTTCGCTTGCGCTCTGAATGACTTAGGAGGCTTGTTCTGGATGACAATGTATTATTTGTGGGAAATATTAAAAAACCTGGGGTTATTATAATAACCCTAGATATTTTAATTTATTAGAAAAATAATCAGGTAGCTCAGCTTTTACCTCAATTGATCTGCCAAATACGTCAAGTTTTACAAAGGCTGCGTGTAAGAACATATGCTTTTCTGTTGTCTTTGCGCTTTTGTTTGAAGTTGAGTTATACTTTGAATCTCCTAGGACAGGACAGCCAATGCTTGCGCTATGCAATCTTATTTGATGTTTGCGGCCTGTTATCAGTGTCATTTCAACAAAAGAAAACGATTGATTAGGCTTTTCAGAATACTTCAAAACTTTATACTCCGTTATTGCCTCTTTTTGATCTTCCATTTCTACAGTACCCTCAAAATCATCATTCTGTGGGCCTTGCGCAAGTGGAGTGTCGATTCTCCCACTCAGCTTTTGTGGTACATTATGGAGTATAGCTAAATATTTTTTTATCACAGTACGCTTCGTGAGGGCTTCAGACAGGGTTTGGGCGGCAAATCTATTCCTTGCGAGCAATAAAACACCACTTGTTTCTTTATCTAGTCTATGCACAAGCCTTGGCTTCTCATCTAAATCGAATTGAAGAAGCGGCGCGAGACTGTCAACACTGACTGTAATATTGCTTCCGCCTTGCACGGCAAGACCAGGCGTTTTGTTCAATGCAATAACATTCCCGTCTTTATACAGTAAGTTCTTTTTTAAATCGTCTGCTAATTGACGCTCATGTTTGGAGAATTCTGTTTTCTTCTCAGCATTAGATTCATATTGAACAAAGTCTGGAAAACGCACTTCTTCGCCGCCTTTTAGGCGCCTCGTGACGTCACTGCGTTTACTATCGATTCTTACTTGTCCTGTTCTGATTAATCTTGCTATTACACCAAATGATGCATTTCCCAAGTATATAGCAAGCCATCTGGTCAATCTCATGCCAGAATCTCGGTCGTCTACTAGAACTTTGTTTATTTTCATTTTTAACTATAGTATTTTCCATTTGCGTTAATAGGGCGTTGTTCGAAGCTTTAGCAGATTTTATTACACTTGCCTCTCTTGCACCTACTCTAATTAACGCATTCGCGAAAACGCTATAACGTTATCTTTAACTGGCGGAGACAGCCATGGATAAGCCGCACCGCGACAACATACGCCCTGAAAATTCGTGACTTTAGATACATCAGCAAAAGAGGAATTAACTCCTTCTATCACCCATTATCCTGAGCAATGAAATGAAAAGATTAATAAAATCCATATAGAGATTTAATGCACCAAACACCGCGACCTTTGAGACATCACCACCAGCGGCACCGCCAAATGCGTAATATGCATCCTTAATTTTACGGACATCATATGCAGTTAAGCCAGTAAAGACAAGTACGCCAATGAGAGATGTGATATAATATAGGCCTTCACTCTTTAGGAAGAGATTCACAAGACTTGCGATTATTATACCGAAAAGGCCCATCATAAGAAATGAACCAAAACTAGTTAAATCTCTTTTGGTTGTATAGCCATAGATGCTCATTCCACCAAAAAGGGAAGCAGAGATGAAGAAAACGCGCGCTATGCTGGTGTTAGTATATTGAGAGCATATCATTGCAAATGAGATACCAAGAAGGCCTGCGTAGGTAAATAAGCATATTCTTGCAGTCTGAAAGCTCAATTTAGAGAATCTTATACTCATAAACATAGCCACACCAACTGGAGCAAATATAGCGACCCAACCAAGCGCGCTACCCATGATTGCATTCATAATCTCAGGAGAAGAAGCAATATACATCGCGATTAGACCAGTCACAACAAGCGCAAGCGCCATATAGTTATAAACAGACATCATATAAGCTCGCAAGCCAGCATCAAAACCCACCTGTCTTGATGCTGCTATTTCAGAAACATTTGATTTGATATAATTCATATATTCACTACAAAAAATAATTTATAAATGACAATATAGCATATAGAGGGACAATCTGCAATCAATTGGGTGTTTTTTGTTGCTATATATAAACCGCTGTGTGACCTATTATAAGAGGTAAGCTTCTTAGCCTGTGGGGATGACAAGCTATAGCAAATACTTTCCAAACAAGCTCTAAGCGTTCTCTTCGCCTGACAGTAAGCCATCCTCCATCTCACAGTCGCAATCTAATAATGATAATTTTTGATAAATTATAACGCGAACTCTGGCTAAGCGTTATATTTTAGAAGGTATTAAAGTTAAAATTTCTGGCATTTGCTCCGTTGTCACCTGAAGCGCAAGCGAAGGATGACTTTTGGAAGTTTGCTCGGTGATGAGCAAACTCTTATGCAATATAGTTCTTTTTTATAAGTGAGAACTTTTCCTAGATCTATTTCAAGATACAATCCAGAGTTCGCGTTATAGTATTTTCCATTTACGCCAGTAGTATGTTGTTCGAAGCTTATGTAGATTTTACTACACTTCGCATCATAGCTACTACTAACGCATTCGCAAAAACACTATATCAGATCGGCATAGGATTAAAGTATAGCTTTTAATAAAAGCCTAGAAACTTTCTCCTGCAGGGAATTTTGCCTTAATCTTAAGTCTAAGTGATGGAAATCTATGTAGTACATATTTTGGTCTTGTTCTTTGCAGCTATATACATATGATTCTTCGCCAGTGCTTGGGTCAATTTGCCTTTGCAAGCACTGCGCGCATATTCCCTTCATCATACATTGCATTGGCGAATTAATTGATGCAAATGCAATATGTTGCCACTTTAGTAAATTCTTTAATTTACCATGCCTTTCTCGCGCAACAGCTGCCATCATCTTATCTGAGCCGACAGCGATGATATAGTCAACGTCTTGTAATTTGATATTAGACTTTTTGCATAAGTCAATACTTTCGGGTGCTTGGGTGCCCATCGTCTCAATGCTCAAGTCGTTATATATATTCGATACACCGCCCCTCTCTCGCGTCTCGACTCCTACCGTTTGCTCTTTATAAATAGGTTCTGCAAGAGGTCTATTTATTTCATCATATGCAAGGATTCCGTCAATCACATTTCCTGAAAAAAAGTAATCAGACTCTCTCCCTGCGCTCCTCAAGTTCTTGTCACGTCGCTTTATAAATTCAAGCTCAGGTATATGTGATATATTCGCCTTTAAATCGCCATGTTCAGAGCACCATACTATGCAGTCAGCAGCATTTTCTATTTCTTTGATTTTATATATATCTCTGCTATTTTTATATCCAGCGAAATAAAGCACTTTGCACCCAGATTCACGCATAGCTTTACCTATAGAAAATAAAACTGCATTCCCAAGACCGCCGCCAACTAGCATAACGGTCTTGTTTTTTGGGATAAATGTAGGTGTCCCAGTCGGTCCCATGACGGATATCACTTCTCCATCCTCAAGATTTGCGGCTATATCAGAAGAAGCCCCAAGCTTCAGTGCAATCATAGAGAGTAATCCAGTATCTTTATCAGCATGAGCACCAGTCAGAGCCACGCCTTCAGTAGTTGGTATTTTGCTGTTAGAATAATTCTGCAGGCGATAAAATTGGCCTGGTTGAAATTGTTTTGCTGCAAGTGGTGCTCTCACTATTATCTCTGCAATATTCGGCGTCAGCATCTCCACACTTTTAACCACAGAAATTAATTCATTATCTAAAATCTTAAAAAATTCATTATGAGATAAATCTGAATTTGCTGACATATGATTCAGCTGCTTAGCGATGATGCTCCAGCCATATTTTGCACTAGCCATAGCCTTTACAACATTACCGCTATAGGAAGGGTGGAGGTCGCCAAAAGTGCTAATAGAGATGGGTTTTTTAGCATAAGCATAGTCAATGGTCTTATCTTTGCTTAACTCGAAATCTGCCTGCGCCGCAACATAACTCAAAACATAATCTTTTTTTGACTGTACCTTATTTCCATATTCATCAACTAACTTAAAATGAAGTCCATCTAAGATAAAATGTTCTGGGTCTTCTGATGTAAGTGTTGTGTTTGGAGTTGTGCCAGTTGCGATCAGAATGGTCTTTGTGTTTATTACCCCATTTTCATGCTTTAGTCCTGATACGTTACCGAATGCATCAACGATCACCTCTAGTGGCGTAATATTCTCAACAAATTTCACACCTTGTTTTAGCGCATCTTTCACTTCTTCATGATTTAATCTATAGCTTGGTGATTCTTGTAAAGATTTTCTATATACGATTTTTACGCCGCCCCATTTTTGTAATATCTCTAATTTTTTGGTTGGTGATTCACGAAGTATTGCGGCATGCATTATAAATTCTTGTGCAGTTTCTAATTCCTCGGAATTGAGCTCAGAAAGTAGTGTCTTACCAAGTTTTTCATATGCACATAAAAACTTTTCAACCTGCAGTGCATAATAGCTGAGGCCTTCTGTTGCAGCATCTATCGCTGTTAGGCCGCCTCCAATCACAATGATAGGTAGTCTGATCTGCAGGCTTGCTATACTATCTTTTAAATTTGCGCCCAAAAGCTGTAATGTCATTAGAAAATCTGATGCAGTTCTCGCGCCTTTAGCTAATATATTCGGAATCTTTGGTATATTTGGCTTGCCAGCTCCCAGTGCGAGTGATACATGATCAAACCCCAGTGAAGACGCTGTATCATAGTCAATAGTGCCGCCAAAACGAACACTGCCATATATGCGAAAATTCTCTCTGCGTTCTAATAATAATCTGATGATCTTAAGATAGTTTTTATTCCACCTTGATGTTATACCATATTCCATAACACCGCCGAATCCTTGGGGAATTCTTGAATCTAAATCATCATATAGCTCATTTTTGATATCGCGAATTGGTTTAAAATCATGTCTATTACCAAGTTTATCAACTCCAGAAATTTCAGGCGGTAAGTGCTCAATTTTTAAACCATCAATCCCAACTACTGTAAACCCTGCGTTCAATAAATAATGTGCCAAGGTGAAGCCAGCAGGGCCTAGACCTGCTATTAAAGTTTTATGTTTATCAATATATTTTGGTAAATAATTTCTGAAATTCAACGGATTCCAGCGGGTTAATAAGCTATAGATTTCGAATCCGTATGGAAGGTTTAGCACTTGCTCGAGGTTTTCTGTCTCAATCAATGGTATATCAACTGGCTCCTGTTTTTGATATATACAAGACTTCATACAGTCATTGCAAATTCTATGGCCAGTTGCGGCAATCATTGGATTATCTATTATAGCTGTTGCCAAAGCTCCTATGATATATCCATTCTTTTTTAAAAAATTCATTTCTGAAATTTTTTCTTCTAGTGGGCAGCCAGCGAGTGTGATATCCAGCGGATTCTTTGTAAAAACCCCGTCCTTCAACATGCCCTTAGAACAAGAATCTTTTCCCTGGTTATGGCAATATATGCAGTAAGTTGCATTATCTAATGCTTTAATTAAGTTCATATCGTGAGCTGGCAGGTCCATGTCAATTAAATTATCATAGTCCAGCTTATGCGGTATTTGAAATAGTACACTGTCTTTTGATTTTTTCCTCCCATCCTTCGTTTTTATTGCCCATGCGGCATAAATCTCAGCGGCGTTATATAAATCTTGATATTTATCTATATTTTGCTGCCAAAGCATAACAGCATTTGAGAAATCCAAATCATCATCAATCTTGACATTTGTAGCCTCGATTAGGTTTACAGCAGCAGAAATTTTTAATTCTATTTCATCATCGCTAATTTTAAATTGTCTTGCTATATGCCGCTGAATGAAATTTTTCTTACATAAGAAAAAATTATCAAGCGCATTATGTGATTCTTTTGTGATTTTCAGTTCTGCTTCTATGGAAAAAAATGACCCAAGGAATTTTTCCAATAGCGGAGCCAATTTTAGAACAGCATCAGATTCTAAGAGGCTGGATGGCGGAATGTTACGAGAATTTACCAAAAGCTGGAAGAGATCTTGGCTCTTCTGCTCTAACCACTTAAGAAATAGCTGATCTAACTTCTCTAGGCCATCTGTCGTATAAAGGTCTCTAAATGAAAATGAATGAAATAACTTCGGCATTATTTTTTATTTTGTTTCCAATATATGTCATTTCGAGCAAAGCGAAGCAATCCGAATTCTTCTTGATATTTTGGATTGCTTCGGTCAAGGAATAGCTTATACCAATTCCAACAGATAATAGGAATTTATGGTAATTGGTATTACTTGCGATCTGAACCTTCCTCTGGATGACTTTGGGGTAAATGCTAGAAATTCCGCCATTTTCTCTATAATAATTTTAAGTTATTTTCTGGAATTGGTATTACACTGAAGGACAAATGCACGATTTATTCCAGCTAAATCCTTTGCAATTTCAATAATACCAACATTATTCTGCAACATAATCTCGGTAATTGTATCAGCTTGATTATATCCACATTCCATAATGGCAAATCCAGATGAGTTCAAGAAATCACCAATACCTTTTGCTAGATTTCTATAATTTAAGAAGCCATCAAAATCATCTGTGAGTGCGACCTTAGGCTCATAGTGTTTTACAGAATCTGATAAATTGTTCCATTCGTCAATTGGAATATATGGTGGGTTTGCTAAAATGATGTCGAATTTTTTGTTTTGCGTCACACTAGAAAACCAATTGCTCTCTAAGAACTCGAGTCTACCTGTGACTTCCAGGCGTTCTGCATTTATCTTAGCAACATTTAGTGCGCTCTTTGAAATATCTACTGCAATCCCGAAGCTATTCTTGAAAATCTTTAATAGAGTCAAGATTAAACAGCCGCTGCCTGTGCCAAGATCCAATATTCTTAAATTTGAACTTGTATCTTGAAAATATTTTAGAGCTAGCTCTATCAATAACTCAGACTCAGGTCTTGGAATTAATACACTGGAATCTACAAAAAATGTATAATCCCAAAACTCTTTTGTGTTTATGATATATGAGATTGGCTCATTTTTCAATCTTCTTTCCAATAACTTTAAACAATGAGACAGAGCCTCCTCACTCACTGAGCGCTCATATTGCAAAAGCAATTCCTCTCTGCTTTTTATATTAAGCCCAAAGGCAACAATCAGCTCAATATCCAGTAGGCTCAAGGCATTATTGGAAGCAACATTCAGGGATTTTATAATGGATTGTATGGTTAGCATTCGAGTATAGTATTTTTCATTTATGTTAATATGGTGTTGCTGGTCGTTTATGTAGATTTTACTACACTGCGCTCATAGCGCCTACTATTAACACATGCACAAAAACACTAGATAGTTTGCTAAAACAGAAGGAGCTTAGCAAACTATCTACATTCCGTGAAGGGATATTTATTTTATAAAAGAAATATTTTATGGCACTGTTAACAAAGTGTTTTAGTCTCGAATTTGTGGGAATTGGTATTAATTTCTGTATCGAAATTTTTAACTCATTGATTCATTTTTTAGCAGCAGCTATTTCTTGCTCGTTATCTTTACTATAACGCGAAGTCTGGCTAAGAGGGTTAAAAATTTTAGTTGTTCTTCCTTTCGGAGGCGCACTTTGCGCCGTCTCGAAGGGTTGCGATGTTATCCAGAGCAAAGCGAAGGATCTCTTCATTAGATCGCAAGCAAAAGGAGATCCCTCATTGCATTCGGGATGACATAGTCTATTAATTAACTGGGAAGGTACTATAGTAATCATTCGGCAAACTCGCTTACCTAGAAACACCTGTACTTTTTTCTTCTACGACACCTTTTTGCTCTGGCTCTTTCGAGTTAGGTGAATCTATTTTGTTAGCATCTAAACGCAAACCAGATTGCTGTATGATTTTTGTAGCTTCTTGCAATACGTCGGCATTTTGAGCTTTGCCTGGGCTTGATATATTATGAGCAACTTCACCGAGCTGTTCAGCGGCTTTGGCGCTATTCTCAAGCTGCTTGAGACTTTTGATTTCTCCTTTATCTTTTGCGCTGATAAATTTATCAATTCCAGCATTTACAGATTGAGTCATGCCATCTACAGCTTTTTTAGCAGAATCAAGGCTCTTATCAATTGCTTGATCTATTTGCTTCACCAAATTTTTTAATGGATCAGCCAAACTTCCAAGATGATCAAGAAACGTACTAAGTTTTTCTACTGACCAATCTTCGCCCTTTTGTATGAAATCTATCAATTTATCCACTAGCTTAGATATAGTGTCGGATATAGTATCTACAATTGATTTCACAGTGTCATTTTTTAAGAACTCAGACATATATTTCTTAGCAGCTGCAGCCGATATTGCGCCACCTGAGAATTTTTGAATAGCAGGTGGTATCTCGTCCAAGCCTTTCTCCACAGACGCCTCTATACCCTCGTCAAAAAGGAATCTTATATCCTCTAACGCCTCTTTCGCCACCTCTGCTGCTATCATACCTTGAGGGCCACCGAATGTCCTCAATCCAGTTTCCAAGGCATCTAGTCCTTGATCTAATAAGCTTTTATCTTTAGCAACTGCATTATCTACCATATATTTGCCTTTTCTTTTTGTTAATTTTGTTAATGTGATTGTTAATCAAGTCGCAGTGCATAGGCTCTTAAATGAAGATTTATAGCGCTATACTTTTGCATAGCAGATGAAATAACAATACCTAATTTGGAACTTAGATTACTACACATTGAAAATACTATCTTAATGATTGCAAAATGCAATTGTAAATGTATCGTAGATTGTATACGTGAAGTTGGCACACAACTTGCTAGTGTATTTATAGCAATGCCAAGTGGCGTTATATTAATTGAATAATGGAAGAAAGAACCATGCCTAGTAATTTCCTTAGTTCTATTTTAACAGCTCAAAATTCCCTAAAGATGGCGGGAGACAATTTATCTTCTGTGAACACAAAGGGCGGCAGAAGGTCAGATCAAGATTTTAGGAGCCTTACAATAGGAGGCGGGAACGTCGAAGTTCTTGGAAAATCGAGTGTGGATTCGCCTGGTGATACTAAATATACTGGTAGGGATGGGGATTTTAGTGTGCAGAATTCTGGCAATGGTATGTATGGATTTTTGCCAGTATCACCTAATGCTAAGAGTACGGAAAAATTGCTGAGTGTTACTGGGTCATTTGATTTAGATAAGAATGGTATATTAACAGATGAATCGACTGGCAAGATATTGCTTGGAACTCCTGTAAAAGAAGGGTCAGACCCAGATTTTTCAACATTAGGTCCAATTCTTATAGATCGAAATACTGTACTTGAGGCTACTGCGACCTCGCAAATTGATACTAAAATATATATAAATTCTGAAGAAATTGTAACGGGAGATGCGCAAGCTACGCTTGCATCTGCAGGTGATCGCAATGAGCTAATTGATCCAAAAGGTATAAAATGTGGAAGTAAATTTAGGGTTGCAATCACAAAAAAAGTTGTGCCAGGAGAAAGTCAAGCAGATGCTATGGATTATGCATTTGGTGGTTTTTTACAATCATCAGGATTTAGTGCGACTGGCAATGATTTTGCAGCTGCTGCGGGTGCTAGTTTGGATATTAAAATTAGTGGCTCTAATACTATTTCAATCACAAATATATCTGGTGCTAATAACAAAGATTTTTTAGAGAGTGCTGTTACACAAATTAATGCTAATCCTGCGCTGCAAGCCAGGATTTCAGAAGAAGGAACTGGAGCTGCCGCAAAAATCTCATTAGTCATTGCACCAAAAAATGACATCAAAAATGGTATTAGCGTTGACCCAACTGCAAAGCTTGTTTCAATTTTAAAATTTGATAATCCTTCAATCCCAGCTGTTGAGCCTGGTGAGCAGAGATTTGCAACAATGCAGCAACTATATGATGCTCTAAAAGGTAATGGAGCTGCATTTTCTAATGCAGATATTTCAAATAGTGGTGCCCAAGATACAGTGATTTTCTTAAAAATTGTTGCAACATCTTCTGTTGCTATGACAAATATAAATGGCAGTAAAGATCAAGATATTCTTGAAATGCTTGGTATGAAAAAAACTGGAGTTCTGCAGCCATCTTATAATCCCTTGTTTTCAGGAGAGGGAAGTATGGCTAAAGGCTTTGTTAAAGCAGATAGCACGGCAACCACTAGTGTTTATGACGTGCAAGGTAATAAAAGAACAGTATTTATGTCAGTCAAGAAAGTTGGTGATGGTCTTTGGGGAGCGGAGCTATATTACCCACAAGATGGTCAATCTGGCGCTTCTGCGCATGTTATAGCACAGGCTGGCTTGCTTAGATTTGATGGCTCGGGCAGGTTAAAGGATATATTGCCTATAGATATTCCATTACTAGGTAAGTCAGTTGGTGATTTGAATGCGGATCTTGGATCAGCTGTTGGTGCTGTGGCTGGTGATGATTTGACGATAACTGTAGATGGTATAAATGCTACATTTAAATATAAAGATTCCACACCTAACAGCCCTCAAATAGTATCTACTTACGATTTAATCTCTCAAATCGGTGCAAGTAATGTTCCTGTTACAGTCAAGATTGTGACAGATGGCGGAAATAACAGGCTAGAATTTTCACCTAAAGAAGCTGGAAAGACAGTCACAGTTACTGGTGCTCTTGCAACGAAAACAGACGTAAAGCCAGGAGCAACTCAGGGAATACCTGTGTTAGGCAAATCTGATCCTACATTCGTATGGTCTACAAATCCAGGCGGTGTTTCACCAACTACTATAAAAATCAATATAGATCCAGCGTTTATTTTGCAGCAAAGACAAGATTACAATATGAATTTGCAAATCAAAGATGGAAATTCTACAGGTGCATTCTTGAATTGGTTTTCTGATCAAACAGGTAATATAGGTGCAACATATTCAAATGGTGCGACAAAAGTCCTTTATAAAGTTCCAGTTGCAAGTGTTATTGTGCCAAATGGTTTGATTAATAAAGGCAACGATATGTATGGGCCTTCCATAAAATCTGGTGATATTCAATATTTCGAAGCTGGGAAAGGCTCTGCACCATTTTTGCGGCCAAAAATGCTTGAAGAAAGCAATATTCAGACAGTGAAAGAAATGATGCAAATAATAGACACAGGTCAGTGGAATGCTATGCTAACCGCTGGTTGGCAGGTTGATAATAGAAGCAAAGATGATATAACATCGGCTGCGAAACGTTAATTTTGATGCTTGCGGACTCGCTGCTGTAAAATGATTATAGGGGAAATGGCGGAATTTCTAGCATTTGCCCCAAAGTCATTCAGAGCGAACTCACTAAGTCATCCAGAGCGAAGCGAAGGATATCACTTTTGCGGCAATTGACCTGTTACGGTACACAGGCAAGAGATCCCTCGCTTGCGCTCGGGATCTGACGTACCGCCTGCGAATTTTCCGTTCACCACGAGGAGGCACAAAGTGCCGTCTCGAGGGGCTGGTGGTAAGGTGTCACGATGCCTTTCTCGTTTTATGCAAAATGAAAAGCAACCATTCGAGACGGCGCAAAATGCGCCTCCTCAGGGCGAACGTACAAAACGAATAAATTTTGTGGGGATATATCAGCTCTGGATGACTTGATGAGTTTGATCGGATTTGGTATTATTAGTTCAACAAATTCATCTTAAAAAGTATTCATAATATAATGCATAGCATATGATACCAATTATTAATACTCTCAGAAGATCTGATACACCAGTTATTAAAAAAGCTAATAAAAAAGCTGTACCTGACCTAGAACATGCTAACTTCAGTACGTTACTGCCTGATGCTGCGAGTGCCAATATAGCTGATGGTGTCACTGCTAAAATTGCTGTGAGCAACTATTCTTTGTTAGGTAACTCTAGCATCTTTTATCAAGAAGATGAGCTTAATGAAGAGCAATTTTTCAAAACAGCAATGGAAATATTTTCGCAATATAGAAATAACATTGTGTCAGGAAGATATAATGCTAAAGATTTATTGCTTTTAAAGGATATTATTCAAAAATCTGAAGAAAATATTTCCTTTACTTCGCATGGCGCAATATTGAGTGATCTCAAACTTCTAGTATTTGTTGAGCTTGCCAAATTCGGTATATAATGTCTAAGAGCCTGTTGAGCCAAAGCCACCTGTTCCACGGTCTGTTTCTGGCAAAGTATCAACAATATTCCAAGCAGCTGCTACATAAGGCGCAATCAACATCTGAGCTATCCGCATTCCTCTTGTAATCACAAACGCTTCGTGCCCAAGATTGATAATAGGTACAGCTATTTCTCCTCTATAATCGGCATCTATGGTACCTGGTGCATTAATTACCGTAATCCCATGCTTTATTGCTAAACCAGACCTAGGGCGGATTTGTGCTTCATGCATATGAGGTAACGCAATTGTGATTCCAGTCGGTATAAGGGCGCGTTCCATATGTTTTAATGTAATGGGTGTGAGTTCATCTATTGCTGCTAACAAGTCAAGTCCAGCACTTTGAAGCGTAGCATAAGATGGAAGTGGCAATTCTCCTAGATTAGGAAGCTTTTTTATAATAATCTGAATTGACATATTTTTTCTTTGATACATGTTTGTTAAGGAATAGGATGGTACATAATATTCACATGTCTTGTCAAATGATATAAGATGTGCTACTCCAAACCATGAATAGATTTTTTAATTTTACTATTAAACATGCGAAATATAATTGCTGCCAGACGTTACGCTAAGGCGTTATTAGATGTTGCAACTGAAGATGGAATATTATCAAAAGTAGAATCAGATTTGCGGACATTATCTAATGTAATCGCTGAAAATGCTGAATATAGCAGATTTATGTTGAATGCTATGGTGCCAAAAAAAGTGAAGCTTTTGTTTTTCAACACCGCGCTTTCCAATGTCGAGCTGCATACAGTGGTAACAAATTTTCTTTATTTATTAGTGCATAATAATAGAATTTCATTAATCCACAGCATATGTGAACAATTTTGGAATTTGTTGGATAAACAAAATAATATTCAGTTGGTAAAGATTAAGACAGCATCTCCTTTAAGTGGCTCTATGCTTGATGATTTACAAAAAGACTTAAAAGTGTATCTGCAAAGTGATATAAAGATACAAAATACTGTAGATCCTGTTATTATCGGCGGCATGATATTGAAGATTGACTCTAAATTATTGGATGGTTCAATCGCCGCAAAGCTTGCAAAAATTCGCAAAACAGCTGAAGTTTGATTGTTATACCAAATCTTATAAATAACGGTACATATGGACAAGTATTTTTTAGAGAGCTTCTAGATTGTTTTGCTGTCTGCCGCAATGACAGATACTAAGCACTGTTAACAGTGCTTAGCGTTCGATGATGGATTAACGATACCCTATTGCTTATATAAAAAAACCTAATAATAATTATCCTATGAAAGCATCAGAAATCTCACAAATATTGAAGGAAAAAATTCGCAATTTTCAGGGTGATATAGAGCTCGATGAAGTTGGTGAGGTTATCAAAGTAGCTGATGGCGTCGCTGTTATTTATGGTATGAATAACGTGCAAGCTGGTGAGATACTTGAGTTTCAGGATGGTGTTAAAGGTATGGCACTAAATTTGGAAGAGGAAAGTGTCGGAGCTGTGTTATTTGGTATCGATAGGGGCGTGAGTGAAGGTTCAGCAGTAAAGCGCACAAATAAGACATTAGAAGTTCCGACTGGCAAGGGGCTTCTTGGCAGAGTTGTAGATGGGCTTGGTGTGCCAATAGATGGCCTTGGGTCGCTAAAGGATGTTGTAATGAAGAAGGTTGAGGTTAATGCTCCTAGTATCATAGAAAGGCAATCGGTGAGTGAGCCTGTACAAACTGGTATCAAATCTATAGATAGCTTAATTCCAATTGGCAGAGGTCAGCGTGAGCTAATCATAGGAGATAGGCAGACTGGAAAAACTGCAATTGCAATTGACACGATATTGAATCAGAAGTCTGCTCACGCCGCTTCCGATGAAAAAGAGAAGTTATACTGCATATATGTCGCGATTGGGCAAAAAAGTTCGTCTATTGCAAAACTTGTAAAAAAGCTTGAGGCAGAGGGAGCACTTGAATATTCAATTATAGTAGCAGCATCTGCATCAGAGCCAGCGCCTATGCAATTTATCGCGCCATATACAGCATCAAGTATCGGTGAATTCTTTAGAGATAATGGAATGCATGCGCTTGTCATATATGATGATTTGAGTAAGCATGCTGTTACATATAGACAAATGTCACTACTGCTAAAGCGTCCTCCTGGTCGTGAGGCGTATCCTGGTGATGTGTTTTATTTGCATTCTAGACTTCTTGAGCGCGCAGCAAAGATGTCTGATGCGTGTGGTGGCGGCTCTTTGACTGCGCTTCCTATAATTGAGACGCAAGCTGGGGATGTTTCTGCATATATTCCAACAAATGTAATCTCAATCACAGATGGCCAGATCTTTTTAGAAACCGAACTATTCTTCAATGGTATAAGACCTGCTGTGAATGTTGGGCTTTCTGTTAGCCGTGTCGGTTCTGCAGCACAAATAAAAGCGATGAAACAGGTAGCAGGCAGTATCAAATTAGAACTCGCGCAATACCGTGAAATGGAATCCTTTTCTCAATTTGCCTCAGACTTAGACCCAATTACGCAAAAATTGTTAAATCGTGGTGCTCGCCTTACTGAATTGCTTAAACAGCCTCAGTATTCTCCGTCTCCTGTGGAGGAGCAGGTTGTACTTCTTTTTGCTGCTAGTAATGGCTACCTCGATGGAGTTGCGATTGCTGATATAAAAAGGTTTGAGGATGATCTCATGCAGCATATTAGGTCTGACGCCCATGATATCTTTA
Organism: Archaeoteleia sp. ZL-2020; assembly: GCA_022817725.1. Lineage (NCBI taxonomy): Eukaryota > Metazoa > Arthropoda > Insecta > Hymenoptera > Scelionidae > Archaeoteleia > Archaeoteleia sp. ZL-2020. The sequence goes on along the minus strand of JABFOW010000005.1, from coordinate 15,444 downwards.
ATTCCATAAGAAATGAGAAAAAAATAGACGATGTGATAAAGGAAAAGCTGATATTGTTGCTCAGCACCTTTGTTAAAGGATTTGTGCAAAATTATCTAAAATAACAATATGCCATCATTAAAGTCGCTGAAGATAAGGATTTCAAGCGTAAAATCGACGCAAAAAATTACTAAGGCTATGCAGTTAATTTCAGCATCAAGACTGCACAAAGCTAAGGAAGCTTTGCAAGGCTCGATTCCATATCAAGAAGAAATGAAGTCTTTGTTATGCTCTGCAATTCCTGTATATATGGAAAATAGTACTCTAAATAAAATTATAAAGAATAATGATAGTAGTAGCTATTTAGTTATAGTTGTGACTTCAGATCACGGTTTATGCGGCGCATTTAATTCAAATATTATAAAAAAAGCAAAATCACTATTCAGCGAGCTTGCCTCTCAGAAAAAAAAGGTCAGCACATTTTTTATTGGCAAAAAGGGTTATGAGTTACTCAATTCTTTTTGTCACTTTGAGAAATGTTACGCGTTAAATCATGCTAAGGATGAGTCATTTTATGATGCACTGAGGGTTGCCAGAGAAGTTTTGGAGTTATTTCGTGAAGGTGAATTTGACACATGCATAATGGTATATAATGAATTTGTTTCTACTATCACTCAGCGGGTTGTTCAAAATCAATTGATTCCTGTTTTGAGTGAAGAAATAGAGAGCGATGATAACAAAGAATCAGTGCATTCTTATGAACCATCTATGGAAGAGCTTCAGGAGCAAATAATAGAGCGTTATATAGCAACTCAGATTTATCATGTATTACTTGAAAATGCCGCTAGTGAACACAGTGCTCGTATGATTGCAATGGATAATGCAACGCGTAATTCCAAGACTATGATTCAAAAATTGAGTAATGTTTATAATAGAACTAGACAGGCGAATATCACAAAAGAATTAACGGAAATTATATCTGGAGCGCAGGCAATTTCAGGATAATTTTAATAGCTTTAATGGCATATTAAAGTTATATTAAAAATATATTGCGTAATTCTCTATGTTCTTTACACTAACATGAATGAGATAGTGTATATGTGAATTTTTGGAGAGACTTTATGCCGAATAATGATGAAACGCGCAATGACCCAGAAACTGATATAATAAAACAGAATGCAGATGCACTGTTTGAGTTTACGTTGCGTAACATACTCGCCAAAGGCGAGCGACATGATAATAAAAAAGGTGAAGCGAAGATTTCCGATGAATTTATACAATCATTCATCAAGGACGTTAAAAAGGGTTTTGATGATAGTGTGCGTTTTGCTACAGCAGACATAAATGAAGCAGTGTACCTACCAAAACTAAAGGATCAAAGCAAGGCATATCAGACAGGCAAGCTCTTGCAGAAGATGCACTTAAGACTTTAATGGGTACTGAAAAAGTGCTCAACAAAGATGATGTGAGGAGGAAATTTAAACCTCAGATCAGAACAGCATTAGACAAATTTATCGAAGCATTCAAAGAATCAGAAAAACAAAAATCTCAGAATCAGAAGATAGGAAAGATTGTAGAGAATAATAAAGACCTTATAAATAAGGTGTTCGATAAGGGTGGTAAAGAGATCGATTCTAGCAAAATAGATCAAAATCTTATTGGGGGCCTGAAGAAAAGGCTGTAGAGAGCAAAAAGAATGTTCAGCCTGAAAAAAGTGAAGTAGAGGCTGGTGACAAATCACCTAAGAAAAAAGTCCAATTTGCAAATGATACAAATTATACTAAGGAAAAAGTAACTAGGCATCCTGATGCTGGAAAAAATAGGGTAGAATATAGAAATTGGGATAAAGAGCAATGGAAAGAAGCGATAAAAGAGCGAGTGGAGAAAGGGCAGGAAAGTCTAGAGGCGGAAGAGAAAAGAGTTGATAAATTTGATGTAAAGAAAGACATAAATAAATCTGCTTATTTCACTGGTCTGCAGAAAAATTCTTCAGAGAATGCAAAGACAAATCAAAAAGAAGTAAAGCCATATGATGTGTTTGATCAGATATTGGGGGCATGGAAGTGATATGGGGAAGCTGGTGAACAAGAGGGAATTTGGCACTCAGTGAAGAAGATTTGAAATGGGCAGCTAGTTTAAAAGAGGCGCAGAAATTTAATTCGCAGGAAAAAAGTGGAGTTTTGAGAGGTGGAGATGGTCAGTCTGGTAAATCTAAATCATCGTGGGCAGAAAAGTTGGAAGATGATAAACAGAAAGCAAAAACAGATGTAAAGAGCAGGTAATAATAAAAGAAATAACTTGAATTTCTAGTATCTCTGTGGAGACTGCTGAATCTGCTTTGTGGGGTCTATCCCATTAATTGTGTAAATTTTTTAGAGCCATTAAATTCTACCATCAAATTTGATTATAAAATGAGCCATAGCTTCATTCCAGTTAGGGATAGGCATGGTCCATTTTTTGGTAATATAATCAATCATTAGGTATCAAACCTTGAATACCGCATCATCATTTGGGAAAACACGCTTATTTCTTGTAACTTTTCTCAACTGACTATTTAGCGATTCTATAGCATTTGTAGTATAAATTATCTTACGGATACTCTCTGGATATTGCAGAAATATTACCAGATTCTCCCAATTATTATACCAGGATTTTGCTATATGTGGATATCGTTTGCTCCATTTCTTATCAAAAGATTCTAGGGCAAAATGCGCAGCATATTCAGTAGCAGAGCTATAAATAAGCTTTAAATCTGATGCCAATAATTTTCTGTCTTTATATGATACATACTTCAGGTTATTTCTAATTTGATGAACTATACAAAGCTGATGCTCAGTTTTGGGATATACTTGCGCATATAGCATCAGACATACCAGTCAGGTTATCACTACAGGCAATTAATATATCTTTTAATCCTCGATTCTTCAATTCAGTAAAATTACTAAGCCAGAATTTAGATCCTTCATTCTCACTTATCCATAATCCTAAAATATCTTTCCGGCCATGTAAATCTATGCCTAACGCCACATATACTGATTTATTAATTATCTGTTTATCTTCCCTTACCTTAACTACTAAACAATCAAAAATACTATAGGATATAATGGTTCAAGAGCTCTACTCTGCCAAATTCTAACTTCATCAATTACATCATCTGTAACTCTACTAATTAAACTTTCACTAACTTCTGCTCCATATAATTCCTGTAATTGGATCTTGATATCAGACAAACTCATCCCTTTGGCATAAAGAGATATTATCTTTTGATCCAAACCATCTATTCTTGTTTGTTTCTTTGATACAATTACAGGTTCAAACTTACCTTCTCTATCTCGCGGAATATTTAACTCAATACTACCATTCTCAGTAATCAAATTCTTATTATAATGACCATTCCTGCAATTCTCAGTTTCAGACCTATCATATTTGTTATAACCTAAGTGTTCAGACATTTCTGCATGCAAGGCTCTCTCCAAAATACTCTTCGTTAATTCCTTAATCAATCCATCCTGCTTCAGTACTGTCTTTAAATCCGCTCCTCCTGCTATCAGTAAGTCTATCGCTTCATTTATTTTCTTATTCTTTTCTGTCTTCATTCTTGTTACCTATATTTTTTTACTTCCAAATATAGGCTCTACTTTAATTTACACAATCTTTGATAAAGACTCATTTAATTAGCTGTTTTAGTGCTTTTCTGCAGCGCAACCAAATTCTCTTTAGAAAGTCCAGTTGCATTCTCAATTATACTAATATCTAGTCCTTGAAGTAAAAGATTCCTTGCAACTTCTTCTTTGCCTTCTAGCCTACCTTTCCCAATACCTTTAATGAAGGCCTTCTTCTCTTAATTCATCCACTATTGATGCAGTTTTTTCTTCTACGTCTTCAAACATGTTTGTAAAATTAGCACTGCCTTTTAATTCTCTTTTTTCAATTGTGTGATCTATATCAGCATTTTCGTTGACATGAGTATTTGTCAATTCTGTTGACTTAGTATTCACACTGAGAGTACCTTGATGTACTTGCCAATAATGCATTCCAAACAAGCCTACAGCACTACCTGTAATGCCACACATTAAACTTATAGTAGCTACCTCTTCTACTATATAACCACTGATAGAAGTAGATAATATTGCTGTTGCTGAAGCCACTATAAATGACTTGCTATTAGTTCTGAATTTTAAAAACCCTGCGATTAATGGTACCATAGTCAGTGGAAGCCAGAAATTGTCAGTAAACCAAAGTAGCTCCAACACATCCTTTCCTATACTAGCTAGTAAAATAGCTATAATAGCTGCAATACAGGTAGCAATACGCGCAATTCTTAATTCATTTTTCTCACTTAATCTGGGAAATATCCGTTTGATCATATCATGAGCGAATAAAATCCCAGTGGTATTCAACCATGAATCAGCTGTAGACATTATAGTGGCAAGTAACCCTGCAAGAACAATACCAAGCACTCCAATTGGTGCATAATGATCAATAAAATAGTATAGAGCATCATTGTGATCAATGTCAGGTGCCTTTATTTTTATAATGAATCCAAGTAGACAAATGATCATGATGCAAAATAAATGAATAAGAGGAATTACCCTCATTATCCTTGTAATTTGTGTATTATAACTGGCAATGAGAAATCTCTGCAAAAACGGACCACCATTTACAGGTAATAAACCATAAAAAATAAGGCTACAAAACAACAAAATATTGTCCTTATTAATGTCTAGTACCATCATTTCTTGTGGTAGAGCATATATCATCCCTTGATATCCACCAACATCACGGTATGCAAAAGAGCACAAGATTGGTATTGCAATGATAACAACAACAAACTGAAAGACATCTGTGAGCGCAACAGCTCTTATCCCTCCAAGGGCTGAATATATAGTGGTTATTGCCATACCAAAACACATTCCATATATTTTTGGAATATGCAAAAAGTACTGAAATATATAACCTAAGGCTAACGATTGTATCGATATCATGCCAATAGAAAGTAGTATTGACGCAATATTCGTAACCCACACTCCTGGAGTGCCATACAATCGGTGCATAATACCACTGATGGACATACAGCCATGAAACTGCTCTATATTCCTAGCATAAATCTGCGAAGCGATTAACCAAAATAAAGGTGAAACTAGTTTAGCAACGACGAAAAACATTCCAAGCATATATACTTTTCCTGTTACCCCCATGATTTCCTCTGCACCGATGAAAGTCATGAATATAGTGGATATTAAGACAACATCAGAAAATCTGCCTGAACCTAAGGTATAATCTTTTAATGTATGAATCTGTTTAGATTTGTAAAATCCTGATAATATACATATTCCTAAATATATAACAACTATTAAAAGATCTATTGTATGCATGCTTTTCTGGTTTGAGGTTTTGATTATCCAAAATCTATTCTATCCAGTGTGCTTTTTTTCAAAGCGCTCTTTAGACGTTCTCTTATAGTACATATCTTCTTTAAAACAGATATCATTTCATCTATTTTACTTCATTACTAGAAGATGATGTGATATATCCAATCAATTGCTTTCTGAATTTCTTGTTTATACTTTCAATCAAACTGTATATCTTACTATTAAATAGATTTGGCGCTTTGATATTTGCTACTTCTAAATGTATTTTCTCATGTTGCTTTAGCATTTTTACATACCTTGCAAGATATTATGGTTATATCTCTTAATATACCATAATATCTAACATCTTCCTATCTTTATTGCGGCATTGCTAACCAAAGATAGCTTTTGATTTTATGTGTATTTCCTTATATGCTATCTGCAGTGAAATCTTCATGTATGGCAAGCATTGTGGCAGCATAGAAAGCACAAAGAATGGCTATATAAAGGGAGTCAGAGGTATAAGTGCCGAGAGTATCAAAGGAGCTATAAATCTGGAGATATGAGAGTAAAGTACAGCCTTGATAAAAAGATGAAGGTTGTTAGTATGTATCTTTAGGGAGTTGGAATTAGATCGATCGAGAGATTAGAAAAGGTCTCGAGTCCACTTATAATAAAGTGGATTAGAAAATTCTCAAAGCTTCTAAACAAAGGCTGAATGAGGTTGCGATACCTGAGAATGCCAAGCAAATCTCAATTGTTGAGCTAGATGAGCTTTTTAGTTGCTGCCAAAAAAACTAACAAAGTCTACATTTGGCTTGCTGTTGATAGGGAAAGAAATAAAGTTGTTGATTTTGAAGTGAGCATTTCCAGGAATTTTGCATCCTATCTTCCAATGGCCATGCGATTACAAAGTAGCTACGAGATAGAGATATCATGCAGTGACCATTACTATGTTTATGAAAAATTTAGGATTGCTAAAAAGCACTATTCTACTAAGGCAGAAACGTCTTTAGTGGAATCATTTAACTCATTAATACGGCACTATTTAGCCAGGTTTCATCGTAAAACCAAACGTTACAGCAAGGCCATAGATATGATCTACAACTCTATCTTAATGCTTTTTAATAAGAAGTTATTGATATCTATCTTTGGTTAGCAATGCCTTTATTGCCAGAAATGTTAATAAAATCATAAAAAGTTAAAGCGCAAGGAGAAAAATCGGCCAAGAGATGCACACTCATTTTGATTGATGATCATGAATATCCTTAAGCAGAGAATTACGCTTTGAAAGCTCAATCTATTAGATCTTGGATTGAAACAGTGACTTTCCTCTAGATCTATTGGAAAATTTCAGATAGCATGACAACCGATTGGTTTTCATGACTTTCCTAAAACTTTGGTCTTCAGATCAAATCTTATCATCCTTCAATTATCATCACTATCACAGTCAATAATAGACCCTTGTCAGGGCATTTTTCCCTTGTACACCTGAAGCAGCTAATGCTGATTAGGTCGTTTGCTTGTAATGCAGGTGGAATCTAGCCTAGCTATGTAGTCAAAATGTAGTCAATTACAGGAATCTAACCAAAAAATTGAGCATAAAAAGTACTTTATTCCACTATAAAGCCTAGATCACCTGACTTTGAGGTGTAGTCAATATATAGTCAAAAAATCTAGATCTCAATCTCTATGCTTACTTTTGTTGCAGTAAACTTGGATGCTTTTTGAGCTGATTGATGAGCTACATTCGCTGCATCTAGTATCTTTTTAGCGTGGGCTGTAAACTCGTTTTTGCTAATTTCTTGAGCTGCTTTTACTTGACCTAAGCTGATAGTTTTAGGACGCTGCGCAGCCTGTATGAACAGTTGAGCACCCTCATTATATGCAACTATCGCTTCTTCCTTAGAAAAACCACATTTTAATAGTTGATTATAGTTAGATTTTACATATGTGGCTGTTTTAAGCAGTATCTCTCTTAGTTTAAGAGGCATGTGCTTGCCTTGGGCCTCCTCATATTTGATAGTTTCCATCGCTGAGAATCCTGCAACTAACCGTTCCATACCTTGTGCAAACGTAATGTTTGTTAATGTATCAACGTGAGGTGCTATCCTACAACAATATGCACCATACGTGAACCATAGATATTGTCAAATAATATTTATTATAAATAAATATTTATATTCTGATGTGCAGCATTATTCGTATTGAATTTAGGAGTAATCACATATAATAACATTATAAAGTAACAATATTGTAATGTTATAATGTTTCTTCTATCAATAAGGTGAAAGGCTATAAAGTTATAATGTTGCAACATTATAACTTTATAATATTATAGTGATAAAACTTTACAATGTTATTGTGTCTTGATGAAGTTTTGATATGAGTAGAGAAAGTTTTTTAAAAACACGTACATCAGCATTGATGCTTATATGCAAAGCTCTAGCTGTATCACGGATACCTGCATTATTAATAGCAAGGACAACTATCTGTTCTTTGATGCCAAGGTTGCAAGCACGATAAAGATAATCAAGCTGAAAAGTTTTTCTGCACTGCTGACAACGATAGCGCTGTGGCATATTGCATTTACCATGTTTTTTACATCTTCTGGTTGATTACAAAATCGACATTTTACTGCTATTGTTGCCATACATGATCTCTTTCAAAATCACTACTATACACAACAATCAACATATTGAATACATGACACTTTTTAATCATAAAAATCAAATTTATTATCTAGTGATGTGTAGTGAAATGATTATATAAAGTTGCAATGTATGCATTTTATAATGTTACATTGATATAATATAATAAGATTATAATCTTATTAAGAGCATATACATACTCTTAGTACTTCTGTAAGCACTGGTAATTCTGTCATTAGAAATAATTATAATGTTATAAAGTTGTATTATTAGTAAAGTTATTACTTGTCTTTATGTAAAGAATATACTATTATAACTTTGTATTGTTATTTATATGATTCCGAAAATAATTGTTCTGGCTACTTCCAAAGGTGGTGCTGGGAAATCAACTTTAGTAAGAAGTTTGGGTGCACATTGGTTTAACGTTGGTATGAGGCCATTGATAATTGATGCGGACCCGCAAGGTAGTATAATCAATAGGCATGATAGTAATGGTTTATTAGGTAAGATGCAGGTAATTGCTGACCCAGAGGAAGCTGTGTATAGCACAATTGAAGAAAATAAAGATGTATTTAAACCAATTTTAGTTGATACAGGTGGTTTTAGAAATAAAACCACAATTAGAGCTTTAATTCAAGCAGAGTTGGCTATTATTCCATTGAAGCCTTCTGCAGATGATATGATAATCGCTATTGAGACATATAATCTGATAAAAGAATTAAATGAAACGCCAGAAAGAGTAAATAATCCAATTAAAGTGATGATAATCACTATGTCACAGTATGGAACAATTATTTCAAAGCACGTTAGAACAGAACTAGAAGAAATAGGGATGCCTATTATGAAGGCAGAAATGTATCAGAGGGTTGCGCATCCAGAAGCAGCAATAAAAGGTTTAACAGCTACTATCACAGATCCGGAAGGTGCTGCAGCAGGTGATGTGGCAAAAATTGCTACCGAGATTGCAACTTTATAACATTCTACTTATTATAGATATAGTGATTAGGTATGAAATGAGCAAAAAGCTAGATTCTATTTTATCAAGGGTACCGTCTGCAACTGCATCAAATGCCGTGCGCGGAGAACAGCATTCTGTTAATACAGAACAAGCAAAGGAAGAAAGTAAAGTGGAAAGAATGGAAAGATTAGTGGCGGTAATTCCTGCATCTGTCAAAAAAGAGATAAGAGTATATCTTGCTAATAATACGAAAGGAAATGAGAGAACAATTGTATTGAAAGGTTTAAAAGCACTAGGCTTTAATATAAAAGATAGTGAATTGATAGATAAAAGAAGCTATAGGACTTAATTTTGTTCTTTAGATCAACTTTTGTTTATATATAGAATGAGCGTATCAGTGCATTAGGTTTCATTATCCAGATAAGTGATTCTTCATAACCATAAATGCTTGTATTTGAGGACAGTATCAGAATCAAATAATTTATTTATTCAGCAAACAAAATATGGAATGATTTTACTTAGGATTTGAAAAGTGAGTGTAAAAACGATACTCAGAATATGCTGGTATTTCCATGCGGTTTTCCAATATTCCAACTGACATGGAAAAACTAATTATGGGTGAGGCTAGGTCTTATGAAAGGCATAATAAAACGTGCGACAGGTTATGATGCTTACGGCTATATTAGCGCAGCAATAAACGATAGAGACACTGAATCTCTTGATAAATTGTTAAATGCGCCACCACCAACAGGATATAAAGGCACTAAAGATCTGCAAGAAGCGGCAAAAAAGGCAGATAAATCTCTACTGGATCTGGCATTTGAAGCACAAGACAAAAAGATAATTAAAAAAATACTCAGAAGTGAATGTGCTAACCTACATTCAGTAAGCAAAGAGACTTCGCGTAGTGCCCTTGCAAATATACTCTTGCAAGAAAGACAAGAAGATAGAGAGGAATTGTTTCAAATTATTAAAAATCAGCTAATAAAAGCGGATTATTTAAATCTTCTTAAAGCAAATGAAGTAACAGATTTACTTCCTAAATTGTTTGATCTAGAAGGGGGTATTGATCAAGAAACAGTCCAAGCGATGTTTGAAGAAGCTGTAATATCTAGCTATCAAAAAGCTGCATTCCTACTATTTAATAATTTTCCAGAAATAGATTTATCTTTTAAATCATATGTAGGGCCTGATAAGAACTCATTAGAGGATTTGCTTTATAAGCTTCACAACCATGATCTGTATTCAATTTCTGATTATAATGATGATAAAACAGCAATAAAAGATTTGCTAATTTTACTTTTTAGAAAAGGTGATCTGAGTGAACTAGATAGTAATTTGCTATCAGATTTATTTGCGGATATTGAAACATCATCGGATCTTGAGCTTATTGAATCTTTATTAAACAACAAAACATATACTTTAAAACAAGATGATGTCAAAGAAGCACTAGACACTATAGTGTCTTTTGACGAAATTCCAGCTACAGCAAGAATATTGATACTCCATGTACTGAAGAGGTGGAATAAAGATAATATTGATGATCTAAAATTCATCTCAGAGTCTCTGGTAAGCATTTTATCCAAGATGCAAGAAGATAAGATGCGAGAGGTTCTTTCTTTCATTTTGCAAAAAGATTTAGTAACGCAGTTTATATCAATCAAGGATTATAATACTCTCTGCACGCACCTGATGGATCAACATGGAAAGAAGGGATCTGTAATAAAATCAGGACTAGAATATGCAAAAATAATTATGGCGCACTGTTTCTGGCGAAGTGAGCTATCCCCTGAAAAGCAGAGTGAAGAAGATAAATTTGATAGAACGCAGGTAAATATATTATGGAAAAAGCTTCAAGGCGCTAAAGATAAAGAGATTCTAAAATTAGCACTTAAATCAGAGGTGCTAAATGTAGATGATGTATCTCTAGACGATAAAAATGTCTTTAATCTTTATGGTATTGTGAATTTGTTTAAAAGCTCACTTAATAAAGATATAGCTTTGTTCAGAGCATTTTCAGGATATCAAGATCCTGAAATGATAAAAGGTTTAATACGCAATAAAGGTTTCAAGATAGAAAATGAAGCACAGTTTGCAGATGAGCTTTTGCGGGCTACTGATGAAATTTTTCAGGTATCGATATCGGAACTACAGAAGAAGGGGATGCTAAGCGAAAAGCTGTTTACAGGACTTGTACAAAAGATATCTGCACAGTCCACTCCATCATATAAAAAGCATGAAATACTTTTTAATATAAATCCTGAACTTGCAAAAAAAACTCTGCAAAGAGAAAGCAAGCCACTGAACTTGCTAGAACTATACAAAGATGGTTGTTCTGTTGATTATATTAAAGAGATTTCTAGTATCAAAGGTCTTGCTATTCAACAGACTGATAACAACAAAAACACACTTGTGCATGCTGCTGCGGCTTGCGAAATAGCAGAAGATGTAAGAAAGGTATTAGAGTTCACTGAAATAGAAATTAATACTAAAAATAATCAAGGCTTTACTCCACTTATGTTACTTTGTGCATCAACCGCAGAAAATAAAGTAGAAATAGCGAAGAGTATAATTAACCACGAAAGTTTTGGTTGGAGCAAAGAGCTCAGAGAAACTAAAAGCAATCACCTATTACTATCATATCTTGCAGATAAAGATGGTTTTGCTGCTTCTAGCATAGCTGAGTATTTACTTAGTATTCCAGAGATTGCTACGGAAAAAAACATAAGAGATTTGCTTTTAGTATCCCTTGCAGATGGCAAGATGAATGTAATATTTCCAGATAATGCATCTATAGATTCTAAATTAAGTGAGGTAAGAAACAGTAAGAGTTTCCTGCAAGATGCAATTGCATCAAACACTCAGGACATACAAAGGCAAAACATTGTTCGTCGTCTAATAGAAGAAACAACAATAAGCCAGGAAGAGTTACCTAGCGTAATGTTTGATGTATACAAAAGAGGCATTTCTAGTAATCCTAGCAATAATGTAGATTTAGAATCATACAAGATCTCCAGTTTAATCCAAATAGCAGAGAAGCTTAGAACGGACGTGAACGTTCAAAGAGTTGAGCGTATGGTTGTTCCAAGCGAGAAACAATCAGCATTATATGTGCACGTGGTGCATTTGGTGTTGCAAATGCACTTATTAATCTTAAAGACATAGATTTAAACTGCGGCACAAAAGCAAGTGGTGAAATTCCTGCAATGCCACATATTTTGATGGCATGCAGTGCTTTAAGAAATAATCAAGAATTAGCAAAAGAAACAAAAGATGCAGGAGATTTAAATAAGCCATATATCGAGATAATAAAAGCTTTGCTCGAAAAAGAAGGTTTAGATTTAACAAAAGAATTCTCACATCCTAATTTAGGCAATATTAGCATTGCTGAACTTTTATATAGTGATCCTGTATTAAGCAGGTATGAATCTACTTGCTCTATTAGAAAAAACATTATAGATAATATATGCGAGTCCCAAGGACCTTCGCGTATTAAAGATCATCTATTAATGCTGGCCTCTGCAGCAGGAGACATTGCTTCTGTACAAACATTATTAGATAATGCAGCATCGCCGCTGGCAAAGAATGAATATGGATGTCATTCACTAGCAATCGCGGCAATGAATTTTGGTGAAAACCCTGAAGAGTATAGCAAAGTAATAGAGCAGCTAATCAATAAAGTAAGTATAGAAGAATACAAAATTAACGAGAAAGATAAAACTGGTTCTAGTACAGCGCACTATGTTGCAGCACACTGCAACTTGGAAATAGTCAAAAAGATTATAGGTGCTATAGACACAAATAATTTTCAAGGAGATGCTAAGCTTTTAATTGGAGCATATTCTGGTGGTGATGCAGGTGTAATAGAATATATTTCTGGTCTTGCGCAAATTAGCGATGAGGTACTCAAGACAATCAAAGATGATCATGGGAATACCGCGCTGCACTATGTAGCAAGTTCGGATAACCCTGGAACTGATTATTTGCTAAAAGGCCTTATAGAAAGAGGTCTAGATGTAAATGCAAGTAATAACTACGGAGTTACTCCCATAATGAACGCTGTAGTGAGTGCTGTGCTCAGTAAACAAGGGAGCAGAGCTAGTGCAACGAATCAAATTGATAAAATTGGTATGCTGCTGGCAAGTAAAGAGCTGGATCTGAACGCATATGAGAAAAATGGAAATACGGCATTGATGATTGCATGCAAGTTTGGTGACCGTGAAGTTATCAGAAGTATACTAAATGACTCAAGAGTTAATATCAATCAAACTAATGCTGGCATGAATAGCGCGCTCATGATCACAGCTTATCGAAACTGCGCTCAGAAACTGAATAATGTAGAAGATACTGTAACTGCACTCCAAAATACACAGGAAAAAGTGGAATGGGAATGTAACAGACAAATTATGGCTGATTTAATAAGGCGAGGTGCAGACCCGTTATTTGGTAAGAACAGTGAAGCTTTTACCAGTAAGATGCTTCTTATCATGATAAAAACTAGTCTTTTAACTCTAGCTAACCACTTTTTGCTTAAGTTTAATCCTGTGCTACAAAAAGTTGGTTCGGTTGGTATTGCTTGGAATACAGCAACGGAAGTCGGCAGTGCTGTAGGAGATCTAGTAACTAACAAAGTGATAGAATATATCGGAGATAATAAGATAGATTTAAAAGGTTTTCCAATCGTAGGTAATTATCATATAGATAAGTTTGGTAGGGTGATTTCAGGTGATGCGCTAAAGAATGCAATAGATAAGGCGCCTCAATATATAAACGCTAAAGAAAGTATTGCAACTGCAGCGGTTCTGGAAAAAGCAGCAAAAGAATTAAACAACACTGACAGATTTGCAATACATAATGATTTAGTATACAAATATCAGCACATTCAAAATGTTCTGCAAAATAGTAATCTTCTTCCATGGACCAGAAAAGGTCTTGAAAGGGTAGCAAGTGAAATAGTGAAGGCTGATAGAGGATTAAGACTTGCAATTGATCAAGACTCTCGCACAATGCAAGTTCAAGACTTCAAAAATAACTTCAAGTATCTCCATAGCAGCATTAAGAAGCAAAATAGACAAGCTACAATTGATTTGATGCTAAAAGATGGTGCTATAGATTTAGGAGATGGCACAAAAAAAGCAAAAGAAGACTTTAAGGATTTACTTCAAAAAATAGCAGATGGAGAAATAATTGCAGATGCTAAGATAGTGCATAATGCAAAAGCTTTTTTGGATGAATATCAAAAAGTAATAGACTCAAGGCAAGATACGAGCATATTTTCAGCATTCAAGCTGAAAATGAAGGATTTACTCAAAAAATTTATACCAGGTATGAAGCCAAGTAAAGAACTGCTAAGAAGTGCTTTGGCTTCTATAGCAAATGATTCTGGCAAAGAGATCAATGAGAAGCTAGAAAAACTCAAAACAGATCATGAGCATGCGATCAAGATAGCCAAAGCAGGCAAGCCTAAGATAGGAGTATTCGAAGAACGGGACAAGAAAGATGGAATATTCAGCAGTGTTGTTGGTTATGGCAATAAAATATTAGGCAAGAATATAGAAAGAGAGGCAGCTGCTGAAAAATTAGCAAATTCTTTGGGCATGTTCGCAAACATTGGCGGGCGTCTTGCTACATTTACTGCAATGGAAAAGGATTTAACGCTAGGTGTTATATCGCCTATTTTATACTATGGAGCAACATCCACTGCACTTTCTGTTGCGAGTATTGGAGGAGGAATAGCTGCAGCAGCTTATGGTCTATATAAAGGTGCCAAATGGCTTGCTGAAAGCAGTGCATTGGAAACACAAACAGCTACTAATATAGCAGATGAATGTAGTGCAAAAGCCAATAAGGTATTTTCAGATAATAAGCATACTATCAAGTATGCTTATCGCAAGTCAGCGGTTCATGAATCTAGAACCGCTTTTGGCGATGAAGAAGTTAGCAGTGCTGATTTGTCTTATCTAGATCTATTATTAGGCAATACTCCAGAACAAGAAAACAATATGCCATTTAAAGATAGACTGATTGCAGAACAACAAAGGTTGGCGCAGCAGGCTATATGATTAACTCTGGGGTTTCTGAAGAAGTAACTAAAACGCTACAGAGTAATCCTATTATTGCAACCATGTTGATATCCGGAGAAAATTCTGCATTAGGATATAAAGCTTCTAGGCTATTGTTGTATGACTCCTCATGATATATCTGAGTAGTGTTTGGTAGAGTATTTGTGTTTACAACTGCTTCATCCAGCATAAAAGGCTGGCGAGTAACATGCACAGTGCCCTCATCAATTGCAGCGCGCACTGTATCAAATGCTTCTCCTGTTCTTAAGTAATGCTGCAGCTGTGCAAGTAGCTTCTCATCTAACATAGCATACGGCGAGCTAAATACAGCAGTACTTGAAAAAGGTATACTTGTGTCTGCGTAATGAGTATCGTCGGAATCTTTCAGCAGGTGCATTTCAAGCGCAAGCGAATGTTTCAATATTGCTTCTTCTTGTGAAGCG
>JABFOW010000004.1:0-38671 GCA_022817725.1 Archaeoteleia sp. ZL-2020 | reverse complement strand
GAGCGGCATAGATTCTTATGTTCATAGATCATTTGGCTGGTCGAAAAGAGGTGAATTATTGTATGGAGAAGTGTCAGGCAAGCGTTATGCTAGAGAGAGTTTTATAGCTGCAAAATGCGGCTCTGAGATATTAGCTCTGGCTTGTTTTAGAGGTACTTGCAATAGTGCACTTTTTAATATGTGGATTGAAAAATTTCTTGTTCCAGTATTGAAGCCAGGACAAGTTGTTGTGATGGATAATGCTGCTTTTCATAAGTCAGAAAAAACCAAGCAACTCATAGAGAATGCAGGCTGTACCTTGCTTTTTTTACCACCATATTCTCCAGACATGAATCCGATAGAGATTTTTTGGGCCAATTTTAAGGTCAAAGTAAAGTCAATTATTCATAATTTTCAAACTCTTCAACAGGCTATAGATTTTGCTTTTAATATGTAGCATATTCAACTGCCTTTACTATATATAATAGTGCTGGTCTTTCTTCTGGAGATTTTGCTTCTAGAGGGTTTTCTTCTATTGCCAAATTTTGCATTGCTTTTGCCAAATTTGGTACTTCTTTTGCTGCACTGACTACAAAATCTTTTTGATACGCACTTATAGCATTATGATAAACCTCTTTAGATTTGTCGTGTGTACAAAAGCTTTTTTTATTCACATAAGAGAGCCACATAATACTATCAGATAACAAGTCACCTTGCATTGCACTTTATTTCCAAGGCTACCAAAAATAACTGAGCCATATTTTGGCGAGAGACAATCTTTAAAACTCTCATAATGCGTTTCTATATATTTTATCGCTTTATCGGTTTTATTTTGAATATTATTTTTTATCACTTTTTTCATAAAATCTTTTACTATTATTTTTAGAGTTTGATATTATATCTATTTTTAAAAAAGGTGCAATCATTTTAAGAATTTTGATAAAAATTTTATCGAGACCTATATTGTGATGATGGAATTTTTATCGCTTCTCTGTATTTTGCGACTGTACGCCTTGAAATTTGTATGCCATTGCGACGTAAAATATCGCATATTGCAGAGTCTGATAGCACAGACCTTGGATTCTCATTTTGAATAATAGATTTAATTTGATGTTTTATGCTGGAATTGGAATAAATATTTTCAGAAATCGTAGAAGGCAGGCCAGATGTAAAGAAAAATTTAATACTAAATACACCAAAATCAGTGCCTATGATCTTATTCGAAACTCTGCTGATTGTGCTTTCGTGATATCCAAGGTGTTCTGCGACATATTTTAGCGTCATGGGTTTTAGATTGCTTATACCGCTTGAGAAAAAGGCAAATTGTTCCTCTGCTATAAATGATGCGACCTTCACGAGTGTACTGTTACGTTGATTTATTGCTGATACTATTGATGTTGCTTTTTGCATATGCTCTTTGCAGAAGATTTTATCATTGCTTGATAATGCCGAATCTTTTACAGCAATGAAATATTCTTTATTTAGAGCAACATCAGGTATCGAGCTTTTGTTGAAAGTTGCTATAAATCTATTTGTAGCTATATCTTTTTTTATAAATATATCTGGGGTCATCACTCTTAATTGTTCCGCAGAAAAATTTCTCCCAGGTTTCGGATTTAAACACTGTATTAATTCCAATTTTTCCGAAATTTCAGCTTCAGTAAGTGCGCATATTTTTTTTAGCTCACGCATTTTTGAATATCTAAAAAGCTCTAGATTATCCAAAACTTTTTGCATTGATTCATCTAAAATGTCAATTTCAGCACATTGAATTTTTAAACATTCCGATAAGTTTCGCGCGTATACTCCAATGGGCTCTAGAGTCTGCAGCTTTTCTAGAATTTTCTCTATTGATGATAGTTTTACTCCTATCTCTTCTGATATTATAGTTAAATCTGATGAGAAATATCCGTTCTCATCAAGATATTCCGTAAGAATGTATGCCAAATTACAGCTTTCTATATCATCAGAAAAAAGTAAATGAATCTGCTCTTCCAGGTGCTCTCTCAGCGATAGTGCTTTAATATATGTATTTTGAACAAAATCATATTCACTACCAATATCTTCATCGGCCCGTTCACTTTCCACCTCTTCTATCTCTAGAAAAGGATTTAAAACTGCCTCTTGGGTTATATATGCCAGCAAATCATCTGTTTGCATCTGTAATAGGTGCAGCGACACCTGCATGCTCTCAAACATATTGAGAGACTGTGTAGTCGTTTTTACGAGCTGTTGCTTTAGCATGGCTTGTTATGCGAATATATCTATCACAGAGATAGTAATACTACGCACAAAAGTTGCAATAATATTCTGCTTATTATTTAGATACACCCAATTTTAGATACTTCTGGCAAACTCGCCTTAGCATAACCTTAACACCTTATATCAGAGCTTTGTGATGAGCTATTGAGGCAATCACAACGTCAATCTTTATGTGTATAGCTAAAACACTATAAAGATTTATTATAAGGTGTTATAATGCACAAATAAATTCGTGTTAATAATCAGTATCATAGAGGTCACGTGCTAAAAACTAGAGATGGTATGTCTGTAAGAGAGCTTGCAAATATGATCAAGGATATAGCAGTTAAAAAATTGGAAGATGATAAGGCTGAGAATATAAAGGTTGCAGATTTAGGTGAAGATACGAACATCGCTTATTATATGGTTCTTGCATCTGCTAATTCTTCTAGGCATGCAAAATCTCTTGCTGAAAATTTGTCACAAATATTAAAAGAATATGTAAAAGGCGGGATAGGTATAGAGGGATTGGAAACTGGGAGGTGGGTTCTGATTGATGCGAATCAAGTTATAATCCACATTTTCCAGGCAGACACAAGGACGCAATACAACCTAGAGACACTCTGGTTTAAGGAGTAACGTGTCAGGCATGGTATTAAAAAACTAGGGCCTATGAAAAATCAACGAAAATTATCTATATACGATTTTATCTTCTGTGCCTTTACGTGCGGCTCGATTATTGAATATTCAATGCCATTAGATTCTGCATATTTAACAGCATCATCCTTCGTTTTAAATTTCAAGGTAATTTCTGAAGCCGACATGTCTGTATTCCCAGTCCAGCCCATGACTGGGTCAATAAACTGAGTATCCCTTGAAGTAAATTCAAGAACCCAGTGCCCTGCATTAGCAACGCCAGACTGCATGGCTGTTTTAGCAGGATTATAAATCTTTCCGCTTACCATATACACACCTATATATCTACTATGGTTTGACTTTTATCACAGCAAAGTATAGTATGTAAATGCTTTTTTCACAAACGATGAAACACACAATGAATGACGTTTTTTTTAAAATCACAGAAGAATCCGATGAGATTTCTGAAGTTCTGAGTATATACTCTGAGTATTCATTTGAGGATGCGATTGAGGAGCTTGAGAAGCTGCTAAAGGAATTAGAATCTGGCGATATTCCGCTTAAAAAGGCGGTTGAGTTGTATAACAAAGCCCACCAATTGCAGAATATTTGTGCGAAACAATTGTCGGAAGCGCAACTAAAAGTATCAAAGATAAATTTTGAAAACCAAGACTCTGAGTCAAACTCTGAGTCAAATTAATTTGTTACAATATAACTGAGTGTGTATGAGCCAATTAAAAAACTATACATCTGGCATTTTGCTCAAAGTATTAAACTTATGTCTTTTTACGTGCATCTCACTACTTGCTATGCACCTTTCGCCTGGATTGCCATCGATTCAATCATTTTTTATGATTTGTTGCATTGCCTCACTCTTGTTTATACCATGGGTTTTATATGCTGCATTCATAAACACTAAAAATTATGATTTCAAGATTCACAGCCTCAAGCTATGTCTGGCTCGTGCCGTATTTCATGTCGCTGGTATGTTCGCTTGGCTAGAGGCTTTAAAATACCTTGGTGGAAATGACGCAACTGCTATAAGCTATATTGCCCCTATCTTTACTGTAATCTTAGCTTGCATTTTCTGTGGAGAAAAACCAACTTTTAGTATCATTTTAGCAATAGGATTAAGCTTCCTTGGAATGTATATCATTTTGAGGCCTGGCATCACTGAGATGGCTTCATATGGTGCTATTGTTGGTCTTATATCAGCCTTTTCTTTTGCTTGTCACGACATACTTTGTAAGAAACAAACTATAAAAGAACATTATGCAGCACAAAGTTTCTATCAATTTCTTTGTATGGCAATTTTAACTTCTCCATTTGCACTGTACAACTGGTCCACAGTGAATTTAGTCAATTTTCAATATATATTCATAATAGGGATAGTGAGCATAATAAACATTATTGTGTTATTTCTTGCATATAAACTTGTACCCATAGTTATCTTGATGCCTTTTAGCTACTGCAGATTAATTTTTATGGCAGTTGGTACATATATTCTATTTCGCCAGACTCTTTCTAGTAATTCCATAATAGGCGTTATAATTATTTCTATTTCTTCGTTGTATATATTTTATCGTCAATCTAGACAAGATTTCAGCAACATCACATGAGTTTTTTTAATAAGTTACGTAATAGTCTAAGCAAAACATCTCAAAAACTTGCTGTTGGCTTGGAGAAGGTTTTCTCCAGAGGGAAATTTGATCAAGAAGCACTTGATTCAATCGAAGAACTTTTAATCACCTCAGATCTTGGTGTGCATACTACAGCCTTCATCATGGATCGCATCCGAACAGTTACGCCCAAGACAGAAGATTTATATAGCGAAATCAGGGATTTACTTCGTCATGAGATCGAGGGAATTTTGGATGGCGCACAGAAAATAATTAAAGATTCATTTGAGGCAAAGCCTGAAGTATTCATAATCTGTGGAGTCAACGGAAACGGCAAGACAACAACTATTGCAAAGCTTGCTCACAAATTCCAAGAGAATGGAAAAACTGTTATGGTAGCGGCATGCGATACGTTTAGGGCAGCAGCGATAGAGCAACTTCAGGAATGGTCCGAAAGGCTAGGCTGCACTTTCGTTCGAGGTAGTGATAATGCAGAGCCAGCAAGTGTGTCGTACAAAGCTCTACAACAAGCAAAAGAGCAGCAAAAAGACGTGTTGCTAATTGATACTGCAGGAAGGCTACATACTCAGACAAATCTGATGCACGAATTAGAAAAATGCGTACGTATTTTAAAGAAATTAGATAAAGATTCTCCCAATCACATACTATTGGTGCTTGATGCTACAACTGGGCAGAATGCTATAAATCAATTAGAGCTTTTTCAGAAAAGTGTACCGATATCAGGACTTATACTTACAAAGTTAGATGGAAGCGCCAAAGGCGGCATAGTTGTTGCCCTCTCACATAAATTTCAAATTCCGATATATGCCATTGGGGTTGGAGAGGGAACAGACGATCTACAGGATTTTTCAGCAAAAGCGTTTGCAAATGCCTTAATTTCTCATACCAATTCCCACAAATAATAGGATATGAGGGCGAGTATTTTTAGAAAAATTCAAGATAGGATTTGAGCGCGCTGTACTTTACGTACAGCCTTAGAAAATAACGCTTAAATTTTTCAAAAAGACGAAGTGCAAATGTCCTATTATTTGTGGGATTTGGTATTATTGAACCTCTTTGTCAAAATCGAAGAAATTTATCTCACACTATAACTTGTTTGCTGTACATAGTGCGAATAAAAAATATTCATCTTTGTCACTATAAAATGTAAAAAATAAAATTAAAATAAGTTGCCGCAAATATATTAATATAAAAAAGCAAGATTGCAAATTTATAGCACAGCGTTATACTGGTAACTGTATCTCGATCAAGATATAGTAAATTCTTAGATGATTAATAGATTTGTAAATTCTATAAAATCGTCATTGCGAAGGAGCGAAAGCGAGTGTGGCAATCCAGTCTCTTCGTCATTTTTCTGGATTGCCACGTCGTGCTAACGCACTCCTCGCAATAACGACATTATAGCAATTCTCAAAGGAAGAATGGATCGGTCTATTAATCAGCTAAGAATTTACTATAGTTTTGTTTTTTACGAATTTCATCCCAAATACTTCTATATCGCCTTATTTTTCTCATTTATCAATAATAAAACTGCCTAGATAAAAAACAAAATAATAATTTGAGAGGCTTCAGGTGCAGATTCTATCAAGACAATATCCGTCAAATCAATGCCCTATAACACAGGAAAAAGAATACGCTGTATTACCACAAATTCTAGCAAATACCACATATTTTGGTCTTGAATTCAACCTTATAATAGAAAATCTTTTGAACGAGATAGATGATACTTTATATCAACACGAAACACAAACTAAAATCACAAAATCAGAAGGCTCACTTTATAAGGTTTTATATAGAGATATACCGCCTTCATTAAAGCGAGAATTTATCCATGATAGAGCTCCAACTTATCATAATATATTTTGGAAAGGCGCATTAGATTTTTACCAAAAAGCAATTTATGGATTTGACAGAACGCAAGAAGCAATTCATATTCCATCACCTGATCACGTAGTAAAGTTGATAAAAAATTCAGTGTTATCCAAAGAGATTAAAGAAAATAGTGATGGAAGCTTTGAGATTTATTTGGAATATTTGGAAAAGATGAATGAATTGTTGCTTGATGATGTAATATATGAAATAGACTGCATCAAAGTTAGAAGTGATAATGATATCTCATTTCATTCGATATATGGGAATACATATAACTCACTCTCTCCTAAGTTTGACCTAGCAATAATGAATTTCCTTAGTGGCGCAGTCACGTATATGTCGCATATAGACCACCCAAAATCTCATTTTCAATTCAGCGATATAGTATCAGCACTTGCTTTTGATATGAAGGGCAAAAACAGCATATTATTTCAATTACTCTCTCCTCATACAAGAAATTCTTTATTTATCAACGAAGGAGTATTGGAATACCACGCTTTGCCATTCGGGTCAAAAGGTGGAATAAAAGGCCTACTACATGATGCGAATCCATTTATGACTATGGCTATAGATGCAGGAGATATGCGTAAATTTCTTGGTGAGATAATGAAAAAAGAATCTGATCTGAAAGACTTTTTTTATCCGAAATGTACAGCAAAAACAAATTTTTGCAATCAACTACATGGCTATCACGCCGTTGTTAAAAAATTTGTACATAAAGTTGGAGATTATATAGACGATATAGAATTGGAAAATTTAGCAGACAACCTACTAAAATACCAAATCGAAATTAACAGCACAGAAACTGGACTTAATAGAGAAAAAGTTCTCGATTTCATTGCTTATTTTATATACACAGTCTCATTTTTGCATTCCATAGAACATTCAATATTTTGGGGGGGTTACTATTATAAAGAGGGCTTAAAAGATTTTGGATTAGTGCTAAGTGGTGACAGACCAATAACACTCGGTGATTTCAAGAAGCCAATACATCTCATCTCAAATGAAGAGAATATTTACGATATTATAATACCGAAGAGTACCCAAAAATTTAACAATTTGAGTGAATTTTATACAAGATATCACCCTGGTGAGAAGAATTACAGCATGTCTAACATAGATTATAAATTTGAAATCGAAAAATTGCGATCTCTGAATAAAGAGTTTGCTGATGAGATAAATGCTTATTCAGAAAACCTCGCCAGCAGTGGCGAATTATTGGCGCATGCGTTTGCTCATAGCTCCTACTATTAACGCCTTCGCGAAAACACTAACAGCTTTCAGGCGATGCAAATACTGTCAGTTGATTTTTATTTGTCTATAAATAAAAAAGGTGATATTAATTTCATCTTGCTAATATTTTAGGTATTGTTCCATGTTATCATCTCGTATAGTGGCCTCTGGTTCTTATTTGCCAAAAAATGTGATGACAAATGATGATATTGCAAAGCTTGTTGATACGAATGATTCTTGGATCTTTGAAAGGACTGGTATAAGAAGCCGCCATATTGTATCAGAGAATGAATTAACTTCTGATCTTGCCACATTCGCATTGCATGATGCTTTAACTAGCTCTGGCATATCTTTGGACAGTATTGACGGTATAATACTCGCAACCACAACTCCTGATATAATATTTCCAGCCACTGCGATTAAGGTCAAAGCTAATCTCTCAATGTCGCATGGCTTTGCTTTTGACATTCAAGCTGCTTGCTCTGGTTTTTTATATGCACTATCAATTGCAAATAGCATGATTATTTCTGGTGCAGCTAGATGCATTGCTGTTTTAGGTGCAGATTCTATGTCAAAAATAGTAGACTGGAATGACCGCAATACCTGTATTCTTTTTGCAGATGGTGCTGGGTGTGCTATACTAGAGAGGTCAGAAAATCCTAAATTAGGTGTACTCGGTATAGAGTTGTACTCTGATAATAACTCCATAGATATCTTAAAAGTAGATGGTGGGGTTTCTGCTGGTAATTGCACTGCGAAGATACAAATGATGGGTCGCGAAGTATTTAAGACAGCAGTGTATAAAATGAGCGAATCTCTTATTGCATTGCTTGAAAAGCTAGAGATTTCTATAGAAGACCTAGACTGGCTTTTACCACATCAGGCAAATGCTAGGATTTTTCAAGCTATGGGAGAAAAGCTAAATATAGATCAATCAAAAATACTCTCGACGCTCGAGACGCATGGTAACACATCTGCTGCGTCTATTCCCCTTGCCTTGGACCATTACATCAAGGAAAATCAAATAAAGCCTGGTCAGCTTGTCGGTATGACGGCTGTTGGAGCTGGTATGACATGGGCAAGTGCTGTTGTCAAGTTTTAGGCACTGTTAACAGCGCCTAAGAGCTTTGCTCGCGTCAATAGATTCTGGGATGGGCAATGGCTTTTCTTTGCGTGAAACTACAGGAATTATTATGAAGAAATGCAAGAAATACCACGCAGTAAACACCTGTCCAACAGTAATATATGGCTCCTCAGGCTGACACCCTCCGATATATCCAAGCCCAACGACGCTTGCGAAAAAGAGAATGGTAAAAATTCTAAAAATAGGCCTATAGTTTGAGCTCTTTACTTTAGAGCCATCCAGCCATGGCATAGCAAATAAAATCAATATTGCCCCAAACATAGCAACAACACCGCCTAATTTATCAGGGATAGAGCGCAGTATCGCATAAAATGGTAAAAAATACCACTCAGGGACAATATGCGGAGGGGTCATAAGGGGATTAGCTTCTATATAATTATCAGAATGGCCAAGGCTATTTGGGCTGAAGAATACGAAAGAGAAAAAGATCAGCAATAAAACACCAAAGCCAAAGAAGTCTTTAACTGTGTAATATGGATGGAATGGAATAGTGTCCTTCTTCGTCTTTATCTCAACTCCAGTTGGGTTATTAGAACCATGCAGATGAAGAGTAATTATATGCACTATAACAAGTGCAACTATCACAAAAGGCAATAAGAAATGCAAAGCAAAAAACCTATTTAGCGTCGGATTATCAACAGAAAAGCCACCCCACAACCAAACCACTATTTGATCACCAATAAAAGGTATAGCCGAAAATAGGTTGGTAATCACTTTTGCACCCCAAAAGCTCATCTGGCCCCAGGGCAAAACATAACCCATAAATGCCGTCGCCATCATGACAATAAAGATTATGATACCAAAGAACCAGAGTAATTCTCTAGGTGCTTTATAAGAACCATAGTAAAAGCCACGTGCTATATGTAAATATATGACTGCGAAGAACATAGATGCACCAACAGCGTGCATATATCTAAGCAGCCATCCATAATTTACATTACGCATTATATTTTCAACGCTATCAAATGCCATCTTGACATGGGGCGTATATTGCATAGCAAGGAATAGGCCTGTTACGATCTGCAACACTAAAATCAGCATAGCCATAGAGCCAAGGTTCCAGGCATACGTCAAATTCTTAGGCGTTCTATAATCCATCAGATGCTGTAGGAAAGAAAACATCGGCAATCTATACTCTATCCAGCCCACGAGTCCAGTATAAGTCTGATGCTGAGTCTCTGTATTCACACTCACGCTTTCTTTCGGAGGTATTTTTTCCATAGTATTAATAAATTTAACACATTAATTTTCGCTTCATCTCTGGATCTGGAGCACTTCTACAATGTGAAATGGCTCAAAACCTTGCTTTCCGCTCAGGTCAATCCCCGAGCATTTTCACCAAGTCCTTTATATCGCCTCACTCGGATTTTCCTTAATCTGTTTTTTCGTGCAGCAGCCTAAGGAGCAATTACCATAAAGGAGACCCTTCACTTCGCTCTGGATGACAGCAGAGGAAATACTAAAAATTCCGCCATTTCACACAGATTAATTTCGCAAGGGATATTTATAGCTGCATGTTCTGTTCATCCTATCTTAATTTTCGTATCTGTCATAAAATCATACTCTGGAATCACCAAATTTTTTGGTGCTGGGCCTTTGCGAATTCTGCCAGATGTGTCATAATCCGAACCATGGCACGGGCAAAACCAACCACCAAAATCTCCTTTATGACCTATTGGTACGCATCCAAGATGTGTACATACACCAACTACAACAAGCCATTCATCCTTGCCTTTTTTGACTCTGTCTTGATCCAGTTCTGGGTCTCTAAGAGTTGAAATGTCTACTTCTCTTGCTTTTTCTACATCAGAGGGAGTTCGCCTGAAAATAAATACAGGTGACCCACGCCACATTACTGTTATGATTTCACCAGATATCATGTGAGATATATCAACTTCTGTGCTTCCAACAGCAAGCACACCAGCATCAGGGCTCATAGATCTGATGAATGGGACAACAGCTGCTGCAGCCCCCGCACATCCGACGGCAAGAGCAGACATCACAACAAAATCTCTTCTAGTCTGCCCTTCGCCATCTAAATTCTTGCTATATTTCTCTTCGGACTCAAACTCGTTCATGCATGAAGTGCGCACTCCAGTCGTTTTCGCCTCGCGCTCTTTGCCATCTCCCTGAAATGCATCTGGCACTGCTACAGAATCAGAATTTTCTTCTGGAATCTCTTCAGCATCATTATTAACAATTTTAGATAGATCAGACATAAAAAGCCACTCACTTTGATCAGTATATATTTGCCTCAGGAAGCATTACCAACCCCTTGTAACGCAGCGGGTATGGCGTTGATATAATACAGCATATCATATACGCTTTTCCTACAATTCCAACTAAAATTTCCAACAGCTAACTCGTTATAGGCCCCTTAGTGATAGCAGGTATAACGCGCACTAGTACTATTATAAACAAAAATGAAAATATCATGCATCCAGTGATTGTTGTTGTTGTTGGGAATATATCATCGTGACCATAATATCCTACAAGCTGAAGGAAGAATGAACAAACAAGAAGGCGCATAGCAAGTAACAGCGCTATAATCTTGCTTCTATCTTTTTTGTGGAAAGCCATAGCAGCTGGCAATAGCATATTGAAAAGGAAAGCTACACCAATAGAAAATGGGATGAATGCAATGGTAAGTATTATAGGATTATAAGACTCAAGGAGTCCATCTATCGTGAATAATATACATGTCACGATTCCAGAAATCCAGCTAAAGTGGAAGCATTTAGCATAGCCGAACCTATTGAGAAAGAATCCGCTTAAAAGACTTGGAACTCCGAATGCAAGGGCTAAAGAGCCTTGATATATTCCAAAATGTTCAAGTGATACTGACATACGTTCCATATAAAGAAATGGTGCCATGCCAATGAAAATCCAATATGGAGCAGTTGCAAAAGTTATTACGATGGCAATTAGCCAAAAATTCTTTGATTTGAGGCAACGTGCATAAGCACTAGCAAACGAAGAGCGCGCTGTTGTATTTTTTTTTAGTGTCTCAATAGATACTATTGCAAGCAATAGACATATTATTCCACAAATAAACAGTACAACAAAATTGGCACGCCAAGAAAAAAATAATGTGATATAGCTGCCTATAATAGGCGCGACAGACATAGTGATTGCGCATACTCCATTTATAATTCCGAATAACTCGACTTGACGATCTTCTGAATAACTATCCGAAATCAAAACAGGTATTACAATCGAAGGTGCAGCTATCCCAAAGCCCTGAAGTGTTCTGCCAATTAGGAGGATGTAATAATTATGTGGAAAAACACAAAGTATGCTGCCAATTACAAATAGAATCAGACCAGATAAAAGTACATTTTTTCTGGCATAATGATCACCAATCCAGCCAATAAAGAGCCCTCCAAGACAATAGCTAATGAAGTTGACGCTAAGTGTCAATTGAGTTTCAAAAGTGGAAAGATTGAAGAAATGCTGCATTTCTGGAAAACTTGGGATAAATAGATCTAATTCTATCCCTGTTAATATAGAGATTAGGATAAATGTAAAAAGCTTCATGATTTATATCAATGTTTTAATAAGAATAGAGGACTATCCTATACCATAACTCTTAATTATACTACCACATATCATATACCACCCATCTATTAATACAAAAAAAATCAACTTAAATGGAAGTGCTATCATAGCAGGAGGCACCATCATCATACCCATCGCCATTAAGACAGATGCAATCAATATATCTATTATAAGAAATGGCAAAAATATAAGAAATCCTATTTCAAAAGCTCTTTTGAGCTCACTGATCATAAACGCTGGAATCAGAATGTGCAATGGAACTTCATCCATGTTATTAATATTCAATTTTGCAATATCAATAAATAGCTTTAACTCTTTTTCGCCAGTATTTTCAAGCATGAAGCCGTGAAATGGTTTTGTGATATTTTGCCAAGCTTGTTCTTCTGTGATTGAATTATTTGCGAGTGGTAACAACCCATCCTCATAAGCCTTATTGAAGGTTGGAGTCATAATGAAAAACGTCAAGAATAATGATAGGCTCACTATTACCATATTTGGCGGGGTTTGCTGCAGACCAAGTGCGCTACGCAAGAATGAGAAGACTATCACTATGCGCGTAAAAGATGTGAGCATTATTAGAATAGCAGGCGCAAGGCTTAAAATCGTCAATAAGGCAACGAACTGAATAATCTTTGATGTGAATAGCGTACTACCACCCGCTGCCTGGCTCGTACCAAGATCTATTGTAATGCCATCTGCAAAAGCAATATCCTCATGCCCAAAGAAGATCATCAAAATAAAAAACAAAATCGCGCGCATAAGAATATTAATACTGTTTATGTCACCCGCTGGTTCATCCCGCAAGTGCTCGGCTCTCATAGCATAAGAATGTAGTCTCAATGCATAGTTTTTTGACCTTTCCGTAACTTCAAAATCTCAACTAAATCAAGGCCTGTCAATTCAGAAATAAACTGCAAATCAAAATTCTTATGAAGTAATGTAATAGCCATAGACCTTTTTTCTTCCAGCTTACCTTCTAACTTACCCTCAGCTTTGCCTTTCTCAATCAAATAATCTGCTATTATCATGATTTCCTCTTCTCTATCAGAAAATGTCTTTGTAAAAAAATCTATAACCTGCCCATTGTGCTCCGAGGTTTTCACCGACCCTGCTGTCAGTGTATACAAAAATATACTTTTTATGTAAACAAAGTCCTCATCTCCAATCACTTTCAAAAGTTCAGATATCTCTTAGAAAAACTGAAGGATATCAGACGATCTTACATTCTTCATGATTAATTGCATCATAGCACCAAAATGCTGCTGCTCCATCAATTTTTCATTCGAAATCTTATTGAGGTCTATAAGCTGAAAGTCTTCCGTCATTAGCTTTTTGGCAAACTCAACATCAGAAAATAAGTCAAAAAAGCCAAGTGGCGCATTATATTTCCTTTCACCAGTATATAAATATCATCGGGATTATATATGGCAATTTCTTGCTTCCTTTATGCTGCTTGAGATGGCGCTCCATTATCCTCAACATGTATTTATAGAGCCTAAAAGCCATAAAATCCTGAGGTTTGGTTTGCTGCTCAAGTAACAGATAGAAATATCCTAGCTACCATTTTTTAGCGAAATAGAGAACAAAACGTCCACTATAGTATTTTCCATTTAAGTTAATAGGGTGTTTGCTCGTCGCTCATATAGATTTTACTACACTTCGCTCCTCGCGCCTACTATTAACATAAAGCGAAAACACTATATTCCGTCACCTAAATCATCGTCTACAAAATTCTCTTTTTCGTGTTTTATCGTGTCTAAATCAAATGCCTCTAAAAAAGCAGGCTCTAGATATGACTCAAAAAATTCCCTAGCAACTCTTTTATTCGATATCGAATTTCGAAAAAAACGATCATGTGGGTTACCCGTTATATCAATCATAGGCTCAATAAAGTGTCGGTGCGATTTGCTTTACTTCAATTGCCTCTTCTTTCGCCACATTTTCAATGATATCAACAACTACGTCATTGTTACCAAGCAGTAGTATATAAGATTTATCATTATAATCTACTATAAGTAGCTTTTTTTTAATATCAAGATTCAATATTTCTTTGATGTGTAATTTTCCATTTTCACTCTTCCGCCATAATGTGACTTTTTTCATTTTCTGAATAATCATAGCGACTACACCGATCAGAGCCAAAACAAAAACAAGTGCGAATATTATTTGCATATTTATAGAATAATTAATTATTTTATGATGAAAACGACATAATCTTTTCCCACAAGGCGGAATCAACACTCGGAACAGCAGCTAATATTGCATTATTTTTCTCAAAATCACCTGGGCAGTATAATACGATATCACAGCCAGCATCAATTGCCATCATAGCTACCTCATCAAATTCACCAAATTCAGAAACAGCATGCATGCCTATACAATCTGTCAATATAACGCCTTCAAATTGTATATTTTCCCTGATATAGCTTATTGCTTTCTTGGAAAGTGTAACTGGGAGTTTATTATCAAGAGCCTCAAAAATTATGTGCGCAGTCATCGCCATTTTAAAATGCCTCAATTCACGAAATACCTTAAAATCAGATTCTTCTAAAGTTTTGAGATCAGTATCAACAACGGGTAACTTAAAGTGGCTGTCTACATTTGCCCTTCCGTGGCCTGGAATATGCTTTAAGACAGATTGTATACCACCATCTCGTAAGGCTTGATCTGCTACTTCACACAAATGTTTCACAATGTCTACATCACTTCCAAAGCTTCTATCACCTATAACTTTATTTGCTCCTTCGAAGAATAAATCTGCAATAGGGAAACAGTCGACGTTGAATTGTAATTCTCTTAAATTGTCAGCCATACCTCTATATGCTTTGTAGGCACTCAGTGAAGCAGCACCAAGATCTAAACACGCCTCATCACCAAAAGTCTTAGCTGAAGGCGGTGGTACTATAAAATTCGGCTCACGCAATCTTGCAACGCGCCCACCTTCCTGATCTACAAGAAATAAGATATCATCTCTTCCAACTGCATCCTTCAGTTGTTGAATTAAATCTTTTACTTGGACTGGATCCACAATATTTCGTGCAAATAAAATAAATCCAAGTGGGCTATATTTTTTAAATAATGCAGATTCATCACTTGTCAATTGGTGTCCAGAAATACCGAGGATCACACGCTTTAAATTATTCATTCTTTTATCACTCCACATTCTAATTTACGATTTTTTACATACTTACATATGTCATTTGCGATAGATTTGCCATTGAGGTGTTCTATATAAATAAGGAATCTTTTTTTATTATCAATGTTATTTATAGAAATATTCGCATGTTTTAAATCATCTTTTTGATTCAAATATCTTTTTATAGCAAAAAGCATATTTTCAGCATCAACTTTGTTCTTAAACTGCCCAATTTTAACAGTATAATATTCAGATATAGTCCCTGAATCAGAATCCGACCATGCTAAGTCAAAAATATTACTAACAACACTTTCATCAGATTCTTCAGGCAGTTCATCTCTTCCGAAAATCTCATCCCGCCCAGCTTGTAATAAACTCAACTTATCTTCTTCTCTTTTGACCTGTATGTAAGGCAGTGAAGCTACCGATTCTTTATCCTGACTCTTCGCAGATTTAATAGGATCATAAATCATTTTATTCTGATTCGATATTATCATGCCACCAGGGTTTTCAGGTGGCATCTGTGTGAGGCATTTATCGTTTGATACAAGAGGAATGTTGTCTATTATAACAGGCTTTGCAACTCTGTTGTATGCTATAACAACTATAACGCACAAAAAGAGAGATGAGATAAGAGTGATTATAGCACCTGAGCGAAACTTTTTATACATTATACTTCTTCTGAAACTCTATTGCTTCTATAATATTTTCCATTTACGTTAATAGGGTGTTGCTCGAAGCTTATGTAGAATTTTACTATACACTTCGCTCATAGCGCCTACTACTCACCAATCCGCAAAAACACTATAAAAAACTCGCTTCTCAGTATCTCTAATTTCAATCTGCAACTGGCGTTAAAACAAAACATTCATCAGCCGATCTAACACTTCATCAATGCCCGATTTTGTTGTGCTAGAGCACGTAATCACATGTTTTTTGGTATGTTTTTTGGTATGTTTTTGAAGTAATTCTACTTTTGCACATAACGTATCATGATCAATCATATCACTTTTGCTAAGTACAATAATCTCACTCTTCTTTAAAAGCTCTTCTTTATATACGCTGAGTTCCTCATGTATTGTCTCATAGTCCGCTACCAAATCATCTGACGAAGAATCAATCATGTGCAACAAAATTCTACACCGCTCGACATGTTTTAGAAATCTATGTCCAAGACCATGACCTTGCGCTGCACCCTCAATTAAGCCAGGAAGGTCTGCCATGACAAATTCTTTATGATCACGATATACAACACCAAGATGTGGACGCAATGTGGTAAATGGATAATCTGCTATTTTGGGCCTTGCTGATGTGACTGTTGATAGTAGAGTAGATTTCCCAGCATTCGGCAACCCAAGCAAACCAACATCAGACAAAAGTTTTAGCTTAAGCCATACCCAAAGTTCATCGCCAGCTTGTCCAGGAGTTGATCTTCTTGGAGTGCGATTCACTGAACTTTTAAAAGTATGGTTACCACGTCCACCAAGGCCTCCCCTTGCGATCAAAACTTCCTGTCCTGCTTCTGTAAAATCATACAATATAGCAGCACCACTCTCATCCAGCACTTGAGTGCCTATTGGAACATCTATAAAGCAAGTTTCACCAGATCCGCCAGTACACTTGGCACCAGCACCACTTCTGCCCCTTTCTGCTTTAAAATGTTGTTTATATCGAAAATCTATCAAGGTATTCAGATGATCAACAGCTCTGAGCATAATGTCAGCTCCACTGCCACCATTGCCACCATCTGGCCCTCCAAATTCGATAAATTTTTCTCTACGAAAGCTCATGGCGCCATTGCCGCCATCTCCAGCTTTTAAATATATCTTTGCTTCGTCAATAAAGTGCATTAGTTATATGATTTTTGTATTTAACGCGAGTTTCAAATCAGGCACCAGATTTTGTCTGCTATACAGAGATATGGTGCTATAATCTTTAGATAAAAAGCCCATTCACTGTGATCAGTTCTTTAGGATCTAGGTCGTCTCTGGCGTGTCATTATACTAGTATTTTTAGATATTTCACCTATAAAAAGCTTTGCCAGTCCGCTTTATTTTATTTTGTAACACAAGTAAGCCATACAGCAGTGCTTCAGCTGTAGGTGGACAGCCTGGTACGTAAACATCGACAGGCACAATCCTATCACAGCCACGCACTACAGAATATGAATAATGATAATAACCACCACCATTTGCACAGCTGCCCATTGATAATACCCAACGTGGCTCTGGCATCTGATCATAAACTTTTCTCAGGGCTGGAGCCATTTTATTCGTAAGTGTGCCAGCTACTATCATTATATCAGACTGTCTAGGGCTTGGTCTAAAAAGCATACCAAATCTATCCATGTCATATCTGCTGGCGGCTGTATGCATCATTTCAATCGCGCAACACGCAAGCCCGAACGTCATTGGCCAAAGAGAACCAGTCCTTGCCCAATTGATCAGGTCATCTAATTTTGAAATAACAAATCCCTTATTCTTAGCATCATCAATAACGCTATTCAGCAAAATATCCTGACTTTGATTGATAATGTTAAAACCCTGATTCGAAGACATAAACTCGCCAATCTTTAATTATTTAAGCAACGCTAAATATAGCAAAGCCACAGTGCTTTCGCTAATGGAAAATACTATATATTTATTCCCACTCTAACGCACCGCTCTTCCATTCATACACAAATCCAACAGTCAAGATAAATAGAAATATCATCATTGAGATAAATCCATAAAAGCCTATATGATAAAAACTTATAGCCCACGGAAATAAAAACGCAATTTCTAGATCAAATATGATAAACAAGATAGCAACAAGATAAAATCTAATGTCGAACCTAGATCTGGGGCTTGAGAAAGCCTCAAATCCACACTCATACGCAGAAATTTTCTCATTATACGACTTTGCTCTATTCGTAATAAATGGCAATATAACCAGCACAGTTGCAAGGCCAAATGCAACAGCCATAAACAAAAGTACAGGAAAATACTGCAGAAGATAATTAGACATGGTCAATGTATGTTTAGAGTATAGATAGAATTATAACTATTAATCTTGAAAAAATCACTATATTTTTCAACTTCTAAAAAACTACCAATGGCTATAGCACTAAAACTCTCTAGGATCAAACATCTATATAGTTAAGTGATTTGAATTAGCCACGTTGTTGCCTCAAAGCTCATGTAGATTTTGCTACACTTCGACTCCTTGCGCCTAGTGGCTAATCCAACTGATTTAACTATGGCATCCTATACATCAGCCTTTCTTTATACTTATAACAACCCAAGGTAGAAATACAATGCAGCAGAGATATTAGATTGCTGACATAGAATTGCGTCGTATATTACCATATTTTCTATGATTTTTTTTACATATAACTTTGTTTCATTATATGGGATCATTTCTATCCACTCTAAAGTCTTGATCAAGGATTTGCTATCCCTGATATCGCCATAACTTTCAAGCCATTTAGTTACTTTATGTGGCCCTGCATTATAAGCAGCAGCTGTTAAAATATAACTGGAATCAAATTTTTCCATTATTTGATCTAAATATAGGCAGCCTTGCGCAACATTTGCATGCTCATGATGTATATAAGAATTTTCCTTCATTCCCAAATCTTTTGCACATTTCTTAGCAGTCGCAGGCATAAGCTGCATAAGGCCAACTGCGCCTGCTGTACTTACTGCATTTTGATTAAAGTCGCTCTCTTGTCTTATGATGGCATAATATAAAGAATTGCTGTGCAGGTTCTTATATATATCGAATTTCATATGCTTAGGATAGCTAGGTTTTGAAATAGGATGCCCATTACTCACTAAGTATTTTGCAAAAGTTATTACAAGCGGATACGACGCACTTCTGATATAGTGGAGAGATATATAATCTGTACAATTTCTATCTAGTTTAGATTCAGCAACAGCGCGCATTATATCAAATGCATACTTTTGATAGCCCGCCAAAAACAAGACTTTTGCCGCAATCGCCATATCTTGAATTTCTGCAGGCGACCTCGTACGCATTTTTATGTGATAATTCGTTGCAGTAGTGTTTTTAAATAAATTGACTTTTGCCTTTGGGTGAACTTTGACGAGTGCAAGTTGCCCATAAAAATTTCCTGGATATTCAGCTGCGACATTTAGCCAATATTCTGCCTTTTTTTTATCTCCAGAAGCTTCATATGCACTTGAAAGCCAATATGCACCTTGAGATTTAGAATTTGCGGTATTTACGTTGTTAAAGAATTCTTGCAAGTATTTGGTGGCGTTTTGTGGCTGCTTCAATAAACTGAAAGAAATAAAGCCAGCATACCAATTCGCATCAGCAATGTCTTGCTTAAGCGTTAAATTGTGGTCTTGGCAAAGGCTAAGGGCGATTTTGTAATGTTTCTCTCTAATTGCATTCTTAACCGCTATCCTTTTTAAATTCCACCACTTATCAAAATGTGATTTAGGCTCCATTTTCAATAGCAACTCTAAACCTTCGCCATCATCGCTATCATAACTATTTTTTAATAAATATTTGATATATGTGTAATAAAGAAATTCAGTATCTTTTATCGAAGTTTCAAGTAATTTTGGGATATTTGACGGATTTAAAAGCGCGCTAAGCTTGAGTTTATAAGGCGATTGCAAATTTTTATCTAGAGATTTTAACAAGTCAGAGGCGATTTCGTATTTGCTGTTCCATATCAAAAGATCTAGCTTTTGCATTATGTCTTTTTGTGTAAGAAGCGAGCTATATGCTTTTTGAAAATGCTTTTCCAGACTTGCGGAGAAAATATTTTTCATCCATAGAGTTTTAAAATCAGCTTTGATTTCCGCGGCATTATCAGGCATTTTCGAATTATACATCAAAAATTTTGCTTTTAATGTTTTCGGCTCAAGATTTGCAAACCATGCTTTCAAATCTTGATGTGAGTTTATATTAGAATTATCTTCTATATCTTTTTGAAATACTTCTAACATCCAATGATTTTGCGCAGTGAATTTATCAATTTGCTCAATACTCATAGAGCTTTCATCAGATAAAATCGAAACTAAAGTGATAAGTTTTGAGGTAAATTTTTTATATTGAGATTTTTTGCCAATGGCATAGGCTTTTTCAAAATCACGATTCTTAGCAGCTTTTACTGCATCAATTTGCGTCTTGTCGTCCTCTATATATATCTGAAAATCTTCTGATTTTTTTGCATAAGAAATATTTCCTACACATAGATAAAAGGCTAAAAAAATCAAAAAATTAAGATGTTTAGTCATATTGTTTAATAGATAACGGAAGCGTGTTCACCGTATTATAGCAAAATAGTTACAATTTTTATATCATTTTGTTGTGTAAAAGCACCAAGAAAAAGATCATATCAAATCCAGAAAACAATACCAATTCCCACAAATAATAAGATATGAGGGCGAGTATTTTTAGAAAAATTCAAGATGGGATTTGAGCGCGCTGTACTTAGATGTGAGGCCTGCGAAAATAACGCTTAAATTTTTCAAAAAGACGCAAGCATAAATGTCCTATTATTTGTGAGAATTGGTATTATATAGTATTCGCAAGCAACAGGTCAGCCGCAAGATAAAGTGACCCACATATCAATATGCGGCAATCTCTTCCGTTCGCGTCTGCGAGTGCTGATGTGATTGCATCTCTTAAATCTTCTGATTCTGATGCTATAAAGCCCATGCCAGTCGCGATTTCTTTGATGTCACAAGCCCGTTGACTAAGCGGCTCTGAGATAACTCTAACTGCATATAATCTCTTCACCTTGCCTAAAAATGCTTTCAGAAATCCAGCTATATCCCTCTGGCCAGTCCTTCCATTTATTAGGTATAATAGCTTTTCTTGATTTTCAAATTGGCTAATGCTGAGTGCTAGCATCTCAGCGCCAGCTATATTATGCGCCCCATCAAGCCAAAGCTCTGAGCCTTGTGGCAGCAATGACTGTAAAATTCCAGATGTAATATGCTGGAGTCTCGCTGGCCAAATAGCATTCTTTAAGCCATACTTTATGTTCTCTATATTTATCGAATATTTATCTATTATCTGCAAAATTGAAGCAACAGCACAGGATGCATTCATAATTTGATGAACTCCACGAAGAGATGGTGTTGGCAATTCCAATGCTATATCAGGCAAGATGAATGTAAATCCATCTTCTGATTTTTGAAAATTCCAATGCTCTATACAAGCAAAATATGGTGCATTTCGGTCATTGCAAAAATCTTTTAAAACTTCAAGTACTGGTTGCTGTTGCCATGCTATAACGCATGGAGCATTCTTCTTGATAATACCAGCTTTTTCTGCTGCAATCTGACATACATTTTCCCCCAGATATTCTGTGTGATCCAGCGAAATTGGTGTAATGATAGAAAGGAGGGGAGATTCTATCACATTTGTTGCATCCAATCTTCCACCAAGACCAGTTTCAAGAAGCAGAACGTCAGCCTTCACTTTCGCAAATGCAAGGAATGCCATTGCTGTCGTCCCTTCAAAGAAGGTTAGCTCGCCATCTTCATTGGCAAGTCTGCATTCTTCGGCGCATTGATCTAAGAACATATCCGTTATCTCAAGTCCACCCAAGACAATACGTTCATTAAAGCGCATCAAGTGAGGAGATGTATAACAGTGCACACTATATCCAGCACTCTCAAAAATCGCCTTTAAATATGCTATCGTTGAACCCTTACCATTGGTACCAGCGACATGTATAATAGGCGGTAGATTGTTTTGCGGATTCCCTAGATTTTTCAGCAATCGTTTAATGCGTGTTAAATCGAGGTCTATAGCCTTCCTTCCATAAGGTATAGGCCAGCTCGGCATCTTTACCATAGCAATAAATTTTTTATATAGTGTTTTCGCGAATGCGTGGGTAGTATGCGCTATGAGTCGAAGTATAGTAAAATCTATATGAGCTTTGCCAGAGCAACTATAAAATTTATTATACCTCTTCGGAAACTCGCTTATGATAGAGAAGTGATAGGAGATTTAGGCGCGCAAGACCGCAGCGTACTGAATGTACGTGAGGATCTGAGCACGAAATCGACGCAGCAATTCTCATCAGAAGTAGAGTTTCCGAAGAGGTATATTTTTAAAACGAAACCTTCGAATTATATTTAATAATATAATTCACAACAAGAAAAATGACTGCAATTCCAATGAGGTAATATGCTGGGGCGTGAAGCCCAAATTTCTCGGCGAGTGTGGTTTCTATGACAGGAGTCGTTCCACCGAACAGTGCATTTCCTATATTCCAACTAAACGCTATGCCAGAATATCTCAGAGATGGGGTAAAATGTTGTATCGCATATGGATAAGCTGGAGCAGATATTGCAGCTGCTAGTGCGCTTATACAAAACACACCAAGTAATACACAGGCAATATCATTATGCGTGAGCAGATAGAAAATTGGCAATGAAGAAAATATTATGGCATAGCAACCGCCATGTAAAAACCTATAATAGCCTGTCCTATCGGCAATCAAACCGAATGCGGGCAGCATTATTATAAAGCTAAAAAGTGACAATGCTGTCAAATACAGAGCTTCAATAGACGTGTAATGCATATATTCGAAAAAGAATACATTGAGATACCCACGTATAGTATAAGCAACAGAAGTTGCGACACCTCCAATGCACGCTACTATCAAAACACGTCGCCATTTCTTCTGTATGACCTCAACAATTGGTGCTGCGCTCCTCTTCTGCATATTACGAAAAACTGGACTTTCGTCTATACTATGTCTTAAATATAAACCTAAAATCCCCATAATTCCGCCAAGAATAAAGCAATATCGCCAGCTAAAATCGTCATCTCCAAAGAAATGCGTAATAACTAAGCCAACAAAAGCAGCGAAGAGCGTGCCTATCATGTTTGAGGCCATCACAAGGCTTCCTATCAAGCCAGGTTTATAGCCATCCAGATGTTCAAGTATAAAAATAGCGGAGCCAGCACCCTCGCCACCTATACATACGCCTTGTATCAATCTAATAAAAATCAAAATTATAGGAGCTAAGATTCCTATTTGATTATATGACGGCAATATACCTATGCAAAACGTGGAAGCTGCCATGCCGAGTATAGAAAGTGTCAGAGCGACTTTCCTTCCGACTTTATCCCCTATGTGACCAAAAATCACACCGCCCAATGGACGCATAAAAAACCCAAAAGCGAAAACCATAAAGGCAAATATAAGCTGCAAAAACTGATCTTCTACTGGGAAAAACAAGCGCCCTATGACTGGAACAAAGACAGCATAGATACCGAAGTCATAATATTCAACTATATTCCCAACGATAGCGGAGCCGACTATTCTATGTTTACGCATCAATTACCCTTTGTCCTTCAAGTTCTGGCTTCGTTGCCCTGTATATAGCTCGGCCCAGCATGTACAACACACTCTACTCACAACCTCACCAGCTTCTTGATGAAATCCATCTGATATACACATCAATTCGAAACCTTATAAAAGATCGATGCTCTATTGGACAACAAATCTCAATCTTTTGCAACCTTTTCCATTTTTTTCTTTAGCTTAGTACGCTCCCTTCTCTTTTTTCGAATAGCTTCTATTGCAAGTGCCTTGCGTTCGCTTTCGTGCGTAAAGCCCTTTTTTCGAGCCTCCGACTGTATCAGATATATACCACCGAATGAGATCAAACAATATCCTACTATAGAATACCCATCTGGAATTTCATGTAAAAAGATTACACTTAGAACTCCAGTGAATATAAGCCTCAGATAATCAAAAGGCATAACCGCTGATATCTCTGCAATCTTAAAAGCCTTAAATAAAGCGATTGTATGTATCATATGAAACGCAGAGAGAAGGATGATATATTTAAAATGCACAAGTTCTAATGGCTGCCAATTTTGCAATGCCAGTGGGAACGAAAGTACAGAACCTATAAGCATGGCATAAAACAGCTGTGGTTTTGAGCGCTCAGTCTTTCCTAAAATCTTGATGGAAAAATTATTCACCGCCCAAAAGAGTAAAGCAAAAAACATGTAAACATAGTATTTGTTAAACTCTTGAAAGCCTGGTCTTATAATAAATAGTGCCCCAGAAAAGCCACAGATTATTAAGATTAATTTTGCAATAGTAAATCTTTCCTTAAAGTATATAATACCTATACCAAGCACTATGGCATTCTCAAGATATGCGATAGCAGATGTGTCAACTACCCCTATGTGCGACAAAGCTTTGAAAAAGCATAAAGCTCCCATCACGCTAAACGTGCCGCGTGTTATGTGTATTCCTATACGCTTAGTTCGCAAATTCTTTACAAATCCGCCTTTCATACACCATGGTATTACTGCAATCAAAAGGCTAAATTTATATAGAAAAGTAAGCTGATTTGCGTACAATGTATTTGTAAGGTTTTTTGCTAAGATATAATATGCGGAAATTGATATTGCATGCAATATCATCAATAAGACCCCAGAAATCGTATTCCCAAGCTTAAAGTTGCGAATTTTATTATGCATTCTTTATATATATATCAATAAATATGAACGCTGGTATTCTAGCAATATATTTTATGTATTTCAAGAATGATATTTGTTTATTATTCTTCATAAATCCTATTACTCTGCGCTACATGCCAAACATAACACGGCCTAGTAAAAACAACCATATTAATCTCTTTACAATTACTAAAAAGTCATTTAACAATCGTGTGAGAATTTGTTTTTAGAATTGTTGAGTATTGGTTATCTATGGCTGTAAAAATAAGATTGACTAGGGTAGGAGCAAAGAAGCGGCCTGCTTACCATATAGTTGCCGCAGATGCACGCTCTCCGCGAGATGGTGCTTTTTTAGAGAAGCTTGGTCGGTATAATCCGCTCTTGCCAGCTGGGCATGAGGAAAAGGTAGTGTTGAAAGATGATAGACTTAATTATTGGCTGTCTGTCGGTGCACAACCTACAAAGGTAATAGAAAGAATTATGAAGAAGAAAAGTGCTTGATGGCATAGTTCAATTTATAAGTGTTTAGATATTGGATTGTAGTGTTTTCGCTTTATGTTAATAGCAGGAGCGAGGAGCGAAGTGTGGTAAAATCTGCTAGAGCTTCGAGCAACGCACTACTGGCGTAAATGGAAATACTATAAAACACCTATAAATTGCTGCGCTGTTGAGCGTCTTGTCATACTCCCCGATATTCGTTTCATATGTCGTTTATATATTCATTAATAACAAGGTTAAATGAACGTGCAAGTTAGTGATTTTGATATTTGTGTTGGCGTGATCACTGCTGTTTCTGGAGTAAAAGGACATGTGAGATTACGCTCTTTTGCGGAAAGCCCCAACGACTTTTCAGACTTCAAGCGTGTCTTTGACAGCGAGGGGAGAGACTATAAGATCCAGCTTGTATCTGCGCGTGGTAATCGCGTAATTGCAGCAATTGATGGTGTGTTTTCCCGTACTGAAGCTGAGCTTCTATGCAATACACAATTATTCATTAAGCGTTCAGAGCTTCCAAACACTTCTCCAGATCAATTTTACCATGCTGATCTTTACGGAGTAATCGCTAAATTGCGCAGTGGAGAACAGGTTGGTATAGTAAAGAATATATATAACTTTGGTGCTGGCGATATTCTTGAGATATGTGATTTCACCACCGAAAGAATGAGCTATTATCCACTGCTAAAATCCATGGTCGTTGAGGTGAATATTGACGAGAAATGCCTCATCTTAGAGCAAATTGATGAAGTTGTGGAATAACACAAAAAGTTACGACTTGTACCAGCGGTTTTTTATCTTCATATTTGCATAGAACAGGAGGTGACCGTATATTCTATAGGTAGATTTAGAATAAAAACGCTTTATGTTTGTATTCTGGTGTGTTATACACTCCTGATAGCTGATTAGTTTGCGTGTTTTGCTGCGCTTCGTGGAAAGTTCGTCAGAGTTTTTTGCCCGAATATGTCGACATAATACTAGCAAGTTAAGTTTTATACAGCGTTGTTCAGACATGGTCTTTACAATCGCTGATCATCTGACAAGATCCCGTAGCTCAGCTGGTAGAGCAACTGACTTTTAATCAGTAGGTCACGCGTTCGAATCGCGTCGGGATCACCACATTTTCCCTAGCTTTCAGCCATCTTGTACAAAATCAAAAAATTCTCGGGGACTCCTTGGGGACGCTTTACAGAGCGGCCGATAGTGCGATATGACTTGATAAAAGCATATTAATATGTATGAAGTAGGATCGATATTAATAGTGTTATGATCGATCCAATATGACATATATAAATCCTCACTCAAAACTTCTGCGGTTAACAGTGCAGTTAACACCAGAAAGATTAGCAGTACTTATAAAACGGCCTCTTTGGCACTTATCGAATGCAGCTCTGTATGTTTATAACTATGATTATGTTGAGCCTTGGTGTTACAGCAGCAGCAATATCTGATGGAAAGCTTTGATGTTCAGGACTTATGTAGCAATGCTATTAACGCATATAAGATGGGGGTGTTGATGGCATAGAAAAGGACAAACAGCAACCTGTTAAAGTGCTTACTGCTTGGTTTAAGAAAAAAGGTGCTTATATCACTGTTTCAGATTCACTTGCAAGAAGTATGGCAACAATAGTGCGTATGCCAGAGATGCAAAAAGGTGGTAGAAAAAAGTATAACTACACCAAAGACTAAGTATGAGTTCAGTATGCTACAGTGTTGTTGGGTAATTTTATTCTGAATACACTTCATCTATAATTACCATGCTCCCCGACAGTGAATGGATGTGAGAGAAGAGAGAGTTGTTAAATAAGAGATATTTGTTGCCAGAAGTGGCAAAGATGTACGATAAAGGTGCTCAGTATCATTCAACTTTCTTGAACACCTTATGCAGAACATAATATCACGATATTTTAAAATTAGTAGCCCACATGTGAGATTTTGCGGTGAGTTAGTTAACAGTCTGATTAATGCAAGGAAAATAAGCTCTAATAGACTTGCGATGTACGTTAGCGGATCAGCAAAAATTGAATCAAAGATTAGGCGGATTGAAAGATTTTTTAGTAAGCAATATTTATCGAGGTCTAAGTTAAAAGATGCGATACATAATATGTTTGGTGAGCGGAGATTTATATTATCGCTAGATAGGACGAATTGGCAATATGGAGAGACAGACGTCAATGCTTTTGCGGCATTTGGAACATCAGGTGATTGTAGGCAGCCTAATCAATTTAAGCATGCTGGATAATAATGGTGGTAATAGTAATACAAGCCAGAGGATTGAGATGGAGAGTGAGATAATTGATGCATATGGCAGTAAAAATATAGAGGTGTTGCTTGGAGATCGTGAATTTTTTAGCTTGCAATTTGTATCGTGGTTAATAGAGCAAAATTTACCATTTGTACTTAGGATTAAAGAGAATTTGAGATTTGTACAAGAACACCTATTGTATGTTTCAAGGCGAGGTCAAACACACGATAATGTTATTATTGGCAGCATCAAGAAGATGCCAATATATTGCGATTTAAGCATAAAGAAATTAGATGGAGAGTATCTTATTTTAGTCTCTAGCAATATAAAAAATCCAATGAAAATCTACCGAAAAAGATGGGGCATTGAACGATTTTTTTATCAGATAAGAACTGGTGGTTTAAATATTGAAGACAGCAAAATCACAAAGCCAGAAAGACTCATAACACTATTTTTGCTATGTTCCATTGCTCATTTGATATGTACGATACTTGGAAAATACAGGCGTGATTGTGTACAAAAAATTAGACTAAAGCGAACAAATCGCTCTTATGAATATAGTATATTCAGGTGGGGAATGGACTGGATACAACAGCTCATACTCTCCAGGCATAGACAATTAAAACGCTGCAATAGCAGCATTTGCATACTCTACAGTGTAACTGTCGTGGAGCATGTATCCACTGAGCTGTTTCGCTTTTACGTTTTGGTATAACATTGCCATTTGCATCAACATCAGCAAACAATTCAAAGTGATCACTCCTCTCAATAAACAACTTATATTTCGAACCTCCTTTATTAGGATCATACTGACCGCCGTGTTCAGCTGTGTCTTCTACCATCTTTATTGTAGCTTGCTACGGCACACACACTTCTGTAATTTAACCCGCTTTTTCTAAATGCCATAATTTTACGCCGCAATGGAGTCATTTCTTATAGTGATAGCAATCTATCTGTATAGTGATTTATAGATATGCAACGAACATATTCCCAGTTATTCTCAATTGCTTCTGAATAGCGAAAACATTCATAAACAGTTCTACAATTTTTATGTACGAATACTGGTAGCGATATATTTACGCTATATCTGTACTCTTCTGCGTCTGTGTAGCTATTTAATGTATCACGCTCTTATACTTGGTGGCTCATTATCATCTAGTTCGTTTTCCATGATAAAATTTCTAGAATCGAATAAAATAACCTCATCAGAGCATTTAAGTGGAATCTTCATCATTGGCATATATTGCTCTAAAATTCTTTCCTTCTCGCATAGCACAATCAACTCATTTAAAATCTCAACACTCTTGATAAGTACCGAACGTCTATCCAATTTTTTTTCGAAAACTGTGTAAATTCCGTACAAATTGGTTTAGAGCTTTTTTGCTCAATATAAGCCCAATTAAACCATTCATTAACACTTCTAAATCTTTTCATTTTGGTAATTTCCACCCATTTTATAAAAGCCACTCTTTTTAGGCATTTGTAAGATTTATGTAACCATGTTTCCAGGTTCCATCCTTATTCAACGCAATATTATCGCCAAAGTGCACATGAACTTGCTCCCCCTTGGTCTTTACCTGTGTCAATCCTAGTAACACCCATAGGAGCTTGCTCTATCTCGACTTACTTTTGCATCTGATCATGCGTTCATAATAGAGTGTCTGTGTAATGCTCAATCCGAATGGATCTAGAGAATTCG
The DNA here is from genome assembly GCA_022817725.1 of Archaeoteleia sp. ZL-2020. Classification (NCBI taxonomy): domain Eukaryota; kingdom Metazoa; phylum Arthropoda; class Insecta; order Hymenoptera; family Scelionidae; genus Archaeoteleia; species Archaeoteleia sp. ZL-2020. The sequence goes on along the minus strand of JABFOW010000004.1, from coordinate 9,334 downwards.
TATCCACATCTCATCTCTTCAACATCGCGGAAACATATATAATATATTCTATAATTCTTATGCAATACAGCTGGCAAATCAAGCTTAATTGCACATCTATAAAATTCTCCGACAATGTAATGTGCAACATTATGACGTTTTTCCAAACATATATCTCCGGGACTTGACCTATGTAACTCTTTCTCTAAATTAAAAGCATTATAGTTAAATACAGGCAAATCACTTCCATCAATATCTATCAGAGGAAAATATAAACATGGAATAATATTCTCAATTACATTTTCCTCCTCACATAATGATATCAATTCATTCAAGAATCTTATTCCAGCCTTAACAAAACAAAGAGGGTCATTGCTTCTTTTCGTAAAGTAACCTAAATCCATGCATTTAGAGTTGAAATTCTCCGCCTCTAAAAAATCTTTAGTAAACCAATCTCTAATATTTTTGAACTCAATCATTTTGGTAATTTCCATCCATTTTTTAAAAGCCATTCTTTTTGGGCCTTTGTAATATTTATGTAACCATGTTTCCAGGTTCCATCCTTATTCAATGCAGCTTTATCACCAAAGTGCACGTGTGCTTGCTCAGACATATTACCATCTCTCTCAACAACATCCTTGCCATATTTCTGTTCAAGATTTAGCGGCAAAAACTCAGCACGCTTTTGATCTACGTCAGCCTTTTTATTCTCAATGCCAGATTCTTTCTTAGCTGCATCAGCTTTGTTATCATTTCTAGTACCAGATTTATCACTCTCTTTACCAGCAGATTTTCTATTAGCTTCCTTCTCAGGTTCTTTCTTTTTTGCTCCTTTATTCCAATTTTAAATGCAACGAAGTCAAAGTCATAAGCCTCGCTTCTTCCACCATTCATCCGTCCAAAATTCTGGCGGGACTTTTTCTTTTTCAGAGAACCATGGGTCGGTTATGTTATATTCATCTTTTAGAACATTCCACCATTCTTTTGCTATATCGTCTGGAAGCTTTGTGCCGCACCAAGAGCAATAAGAAAGTTGATAGCACGTTCCATATGGATTATTAGGCAGATTGAGGTAATATACCCTAAACCAGCTGTGGTATTCTATTATCTGATCCCCACCTCTAACGTTATTAACAAAGTCGTCCATATCTCCACAACAAAATTCCACTAATTGCCTCCCTATTTTTTTATTATTGTTTTAGGGTCATGCACACCCCTTAACTCCCTCCAAGGAATCTGGCACCGACACTACCTTTAGTCTTTCCCTCGATAAACTGCCCGTATTTATCTATATCTTTATAATGCTTGAGTCCCTTTTCGGTTTCCTCATATACCTTCCAATACGATGGGCTCTTCTCTCCGTGACCACTATGCTTGCCATTATCTTTTGTCCACCAGAGGCGTTTGCCATTTTCACTTTTCATGTTTGGATCGCGGTAAAATTTACCATGCTTGTCATGTAATTTTACATCACCATAATTCTCTACTTTCCAAGCTTTTCTACTACTCTTATCCCAATCCCCGCCAGGATCTGGACTTGTAGTAGTAACACCTTCCTTAGCTAAATCTTCCTTAGCTTTTTGATCTTTGGCTGTTTCCTTAGCATTAGCATCAGATTTATCCTTGCTTCTGAACAAATTAAGGAATTTTTCTTTAGCTTTAACGAGCCAATTTTCTGCGTTTTTACGTTTTTCTTCTGCAGTTAATCCATCATGAAAAGTCTCGTCCATACTACGTATAATTAATATAGCATTTGCTAGAACTTTAGCATACGGATGAATTTTAGCAGCATTTAAGAAATAACTCCCAGCTTTTACTGCACCGCTTCCAATATCCTTCCATGAAACGCCAGGCATACTCTCTACATCAACTTGGACGGGTGCCGCTCCAGCAAAGTTCAATTCAATAACAGCTGTTCCATCAGCATTTGTTTTGAGAACTTTAAAATCACCAGATTCAAACTTTTTTCGTAAATTCCACTCAGCTCTCTCAATAGCATCCTTGCCAAATTGCTGCTCAAGATTTAGCAGCAAAAACTCAGCACGCTTTTGATCTACGTCAGCCTTTTTACTCTCAATGTCAGATTCTTTCTTAGCTGCATCAGCTTTTTTATCATTCACAATGCCAGATTTATCACTCTCTTTACCAGCATCTTTTACATTATCTTCCTTCTCAGGTTCTTTCTTTTTTGCTCCTTTATTATCTTTTTTCGTTTCTTTCGGCTTTTTAGTTTTTTTCGCCTCTGCCTCCTTCGCCTGCTTCAGCCTTCTTTAGTGCTTCTTCTGCATCCTTAATCTTCTTTGCCATCTCCTCCATTTTAGCGAGATCTTCCTTCTTAAACGGCCCGCTTAATTCATTAGCAACGGCCTTGCCAAACCCCTTAATAATCTTAATAAAATCTATCTTACCATCTTTGCCTCTCGGAAGGTCATTCCGCACGGCTTCCGTATCCATGGTCGTTAAAGTATCCAGTGATCTGGTCTATGCTGTAATGTGTATGAAATTCTTGGGTCTTTTTAACATCACGATTTGCCCCTTCTGTGCCGCACGTATTCTTCTCACTTACTTTACAACTGCCAACTTCAACATCACCCTTGCCGACCGTACCACGTGTCCAACCATCCTTGTCGTGTCCGCCAAATGTCGGCATCACATCAACATATGAATGCGGCTTGCCATCCTTGTCTTTGATTTGGCCAAAATTCACAGAAGCACCCAGCGTAATTCCATTGTCATAGTCGTATATATGTTGCACGAAAAGCTCGCCAACCTTCAGTGTCATATTGCCGTGGTCTGTGAAGTTGCCGTCCTTGTCACGCTCTGCGTTTGCAATTAAAGCACCGTTCATCCGAAGGGCCTCAGCAACAACTATATGCACACTCTCGCGGCCCACGAGCATTGTCAAACTGTCCACAACATGCCGACTCCGATCTTAAATCTGACCACATAAACCAGTAAAGTCTCTTCCTCCTTTACCAAATCCAGCTCCTACGCTCGCACCGAAACTTTTAGATTCAAGCACATTTTGCAAAGATTCTAAAACTAATTCATTAAAATTCGCCTCTAACTTCCCTGCATTAATAGAAACACCCTTTAAATCCGCTTTACCAGAGATTTTCATCGTAAGGCGGTCACTAACATAAATATTCGTATTCAAATAAAATTCAGATTTCTCACTAGCTTTTTGCATTGCAAGCTGAATATTTGCAGGTACACTCCCTTTAATCGGAATTTCAACATCAATGGATGCACTGTTCATGCTGCTGCTTCCACTCGCCTTCGCAGCCGCGCCCTTCATATATTTCGCCTCAATATAGCCACGATATGCCAAAACTTGAGTTCCCAGAAACTGAAGTTCTTCGCTTTTACTATGAAGCTCATCAACATTAATAATAGTTGGAACTGGCCGCGAAACACTCTGTTTCTTGGTCGTCTCATCTGCATGCATGAAAAACCAAAGGCCACCAGATACAGCACCGCCAAAAGACAATAATTTCAATGTCTCGCTATATAACTTATAGGCCAGCAAACGCAGAATTAATAAACCCTTCTGTGCGGCTATAATTGGCATCCGTAATGCCTTTGGTCGCACTAGCAATAGCACCCAAATTACTCTTAATGCCAAATTTTACGCTAGTTTCAAAGAATGCTTTTACATCAGTTTGATTCTCTTCATTAATCACAACTCCGTGAATCTCAATTTCAGCATTAATATGCAACTTCTGCGCAAAATAGACAACACCCGCATCCTTCACAGTCTTCGCATCAAGCTCAATCCAACCACTAAACGCTTTTGGCGTTTTGTATGTTATCTGTTCGAATTTATTTCTTTTGATTCTCCCCAAACAGACCCCTTAACAGCGAATTCACCGCCTTTTACCGAAAATCCAACTCCAACACCAAGTTTAGTCATATAACTATAATTCGCCTCGACCTCGGGTGCAGCCTCAAGATTAATCTCCTCCGCCTTGATCTTGACAACAATCCGCCCACGCTCGTCTTCTGATCTATCAATCAATGTAGGATCTATAATCGAAAATTTACCACTAGAATATCCTAAAAATTGCCCGTCCATCTCAATTATGGTCGGAACCTGTTCTGTCTTCGAGTGATGGCTTTTATTATGCGTCTTCTCCATAAAGCTCATACCACCATCTTGAAACTTGAACGAAAAGCCACTGCTCTTTGTTTCAACTTCAATAATCTTGGTCTTTTGAATAGGCAAAAGCGCAATGCTCGCCTTATGTTCAGGAGTCCCAGCCGCAAGCCTGACAGATGCAACTTTCACAGACGCTCCAACCCATTCTTGATCCTTTAGTGAATAACTATGCAGCGTACCTCCGCTTTTTATGCTAACTTCAGAGATCTCTTCTTCATACCCTCGGTCAGTTCGCTCCCATTTACTAAACAAATCACTGCTCCGCGTCGTTACTATAACTTCTTTCCAAGCTTTGGCACTTTTTACCTCAATCCCACCTTCTTCTGATAACAACGCAACGTCTCCAGCTCCTGAAATATCAGCACCTATAATTTGTACACCTTTCTTTCCTCGAATAACTACAGTGCCAGATTCATTCTCGAGTCTCGCTATCTCTTTTTCGATTAGTAAAGGCGCATTCGTACCCAAAGCTTGATTAAGTGCTTTCTGCTCTTTATTCAATGCGGCACCCTCTTTTTTCTCGCCCCTAGCACTAATTATGGGCTTAACAAATTTAGCACCTTTATAACTCTCATAGTAATATTTACCAGCTTTCACAACTTCGTTATAAAGCTCAAGCGGAACTTTCACTATTTTATCACTAGAGTTTATTAATACGCTCTCTCCAACGACCTCTGCGCCTATGTTTAATATATCACCTCCAGCAGATATTTTTATGTCACCCTTAGCAATTATGGACGTGATATGAGAAACATTTTGGCTTATAGTTTTAACACCAAGTGCCTCAAAAGATGCAACTTCTTTTAAACTTAGCAAAGCCAGTTTATGCGCCACATCCAAAGATAATGAGCCCTCACTTCCTAAAATCCTAAAAATCCTGCTGCGATGAAATTTCCAAGTGCTTGGAATGCAAGGCTTTTAGTCGCATCAATTTTTCCAATATTAATAACATTATTTGCAAGCATCTAAAGCTCACTGCCAGATATAATGCCTATATTCTTCAAATTTCCATCAACATGCATCCCTATTTTTTCAGAAAGAACGGGGCCTTCCAGCTTAGTATCACCAACCAACTTTGCTTTGATTGACTTGCCTGCAATAATATCGCCGTTCATATCAAGCTCAAGGCGCGTTCCATCCAAGATTATATGCTCATCCGCACTAAGCTTAGCACCAGAAGGCAGCATCTTAGCTATCGCCATTCAAAGAACTTGCTTGTAATATAGCGTATGAGTAGTTAAAATATTGGCGCCTTGACTCTGTACAACCCTCACAGTACAGCGCGTGCTGACGAACACAGGGGAATAACAGGCAGATAACTGCTTATCTGAAGTGTTTCAGCATTTAGATCAGTCTCTGATTTAACAATAAACTCGCGTAAGCTTATCTCATTTACTGCTCTACCATTTACAATAAATTTACATCCTATGCATTCTGCACTTCCTAATTTCGCATCAATAGCCAAAGAACCAGTCTTAAAAATACTTCCGCTTTTAAAACTTATAAGGCTACCACGATTTAAAAGTATCTTTAATAATTGTATGCCCAGAAATATCAATAACGCCGCCTAAAGTGAAAATTTCCTTTTTATCTCCATATAAAACAATTTCAAAATCCTTACTCTTTATTACATAAAGCAAATTACGGAAAAATTGCGCATGAAGCGATATACTCTCAAGTGTCACTAAGTTGACCTCAGGAATATTTTCTAATCCAGTTAATTTCAATCTATCTTTGATGAAAAGCCTATCAACTCCACTAACAATCTCATATTTTAGATTATCACTATCAATGATCAGGCTGTTTGCTTTAATCCTATCTAAATGAATATTCTTCAGATCCTTCATTTTTTATAATCCTAAAATCGCCATTCTTAATTTGCAATCCAGGAATTGCAAGATCTGGCGAGATCTCTTTGCAATTTATCTCTATTTTATGTCCATAAAATAAAACTCTACCGCTCTCCCAGTTGATCACTCCATTAATCTTAGTTTTATCCCCGCCTATAAAAAGTCCGCCACTACCCTTTATAACACCAAGCATCTGAAGAGCTTTTGTATCTATTCTAGTATTTCCATCAGATAGTAATACACCAGACTCAGAAAAATTTACTGCATCATCAACATTGATAAAACAGCCCAAAACTTTTAAAGTGCCATCTAAATCCAGCTGTTTTCCAGATACTACACAGACTTTCACTTCTACGGCACTTGTTGCAGAAATTTTAATGTAATGTCTTCCTCATAAAAAAATTTATTGCCCTGCAAGACACTTTTCTCAAAACTTATCTTACCTGGTTCGCTATTATCGCCATAATTCTCGAATGACAACTTACCATCCCACGTAAGTTTTCCGCCCGCAGAAATATTATCAGCAAATATCTCACTATCCTTGAAATGAAACAATGAACTATCGCTTGAGGTGAAATCCTTGCAATGAAATTTCATTAACCCACCAGACGCAATCTTTGAACCATTCAAAAATTCTAAGGTTTGAGAATCTATTGATAATAAATTCTTCGAAGACAGAAGGCCATCAACATAAACTTTTGTAAAAGGGCCGCCAGAAATCAATAAATCCTCAGACGTTAACTTACTTCCACTTAAAAAATTTATTTTCTCAGTTGCATTGATGCGAATTTTCTTAGCAGCACTCTTTTCGCAACTACTTACCAAGCCATTCCAATTTATAGAGCTTGCAGAATTTATCGCAAAATCCTCACTCAAAATTTGCGAAAGCTTGCCAGCATGAATTTTAGAAATATTGCTCAGCTTAAATGAATTGCAAGAAATTATATTGCCAATTAACGTTAAATTAGCAACATTATAAACATAAAAAGATGGACTAACTAGCCCTGAAAGCCAAATATGCGCACAAGAAATTAATGGCAAAATCTTGCCATCTTTTTCATAACCATGCGTCATTTCAACGCTTGCAGTATTGAAAAAAGTTATACCATCTAAATATAAATCACCCCTAGCAACAATCTTCAGCTTCGAAAAATACTGCAACTTAATATCGCCACGCAAATTCTTGAAGTCTTCTATATATAAAATAGTTTCTCCAAAAATATTGCGATAATTCTTCAATGTAAGACCATTTATACATGTAGATTCTTTCAGTATAAAATAATCAAGTGTAGGCTCTAGCTCCAAAATTTCCGATTTAAACACGCATTGTTTAACATCAAAACTCGCCAAACGCTCTTCTAATAACTCATTAGATGCAAAAATGCCATCCTGCACCCCACACAGCCAAAAACTACCCACATATAAATTCTGCAAAAGATCTATTACTAAAAATCTGCCTCATGCAGCAAATAACTGCAAATATATGATAGAGCTGCAACTGAGATCGAATTCTTACAGCAAAAACAGCAGATATGCAACCAGAGGTTACTAAAAGGGCATCAGTTTTATACATTAAATATGCATGTTTCTTAAAAAAATGCTAAGAGGGGTCGTGTGGATTAACATTTGGTGTGGAGGAATTTTGTTGCATCAATATGCACTCTCTTTATTTAATCTTGTATGAATATTACCCGACATGAAAAAATTGCGCCAGTAATGAAGAATCTGTTATAAGGATGAGAAAAGAGTTGCAGGTATGCAAGAAATGAGAGATAGATGTGATAATAAACCAAAATCAACACCTCATGAAAGCAATTGTAATGAAGATGTTTATGTCGATATATCAGGAAAAAGCTAAAAAACGAATATTTTTTGCTGGTATCATTTAATGTGCGAAATCCCCTCAAATTATACCGCAAACGCTAGGAGATTGAATGTTTTTCAAGAAAATTAAATCTGCAGGATTTAATCTACAGAGTACTCACATGAAGGAGTATGCTCGACTAAAATCTCTCATGTTATTATGTGCTACGGCCCATTTAATCTGCACTATACTAGGTATCTTCAGGCACAACAATATTACAAGCTATGAAGTTTAAAAACTCTAAACTGCTATCAATTTAGCTTCTTTAGATATGGCCTAGATTGGATCACTGAGCTTATCTTATATCCGATCAAGATTTCTGATGATATCTTCAAAAATCAGACTCAATTTTTCGTGTCGGGTAGTATGTTGCAGATAAATTTACAGCTCAAATAACAGACTAAAGCCTTATAAGTTTGCTTGGATGCGGTAGTATCTGTTTATATTCCATCCCATGCCATATACAACATAAGCAGCGCCTGCTCGAAAATTTGCATAAGGATCGCCAATAATGATATCTGAAATTCCATCTCCGTTAACGTCACCAGCGGAAGAGACTGACCAGCCAGTCCAGCTAACAATTATTCCACTTAAAGTAAACCCTTGAGATGCTGCTAAGCTCCCAAGGTCAATAATATTCGGCCATATCCACCTCAACTAAAAAATCACTTCTAACCAGATCACACAATATAATACAAGTTGCGACCACACCATGCTACAGATCAGCGAGCCGCTGTCTAGAGCAAATAACAACATCTTTGCAAATAATATTTTGATATTTCTCTCTTTTTTACACCTATATTTGCTTATTTGTTTTATTTAAATGATATCATTTACACAAGCTTTATAATTTATACAAGAAAAATATCGCTTTATTAAAAAATCTTAAGCGGCTCCAAGTAAGCCTCAAAAAAATATCGCGAATGATGATTGATGATTCGTCTTTTAGTCTGATGCTTGACGAGAGAAATGTTTTTGAGCTGCAGATAAATTCACAGCTCAAATAATAGACCAAAGCACTTATATAGTAAAGACAGTTGAGTATGCTACATATTAAAAGCAAAATCTATAGCCTGTTGAAGAGTTTGAAAATTATGAATAATTGACTTTACTTTGACCTTAAAATTGGCCCAAAAAATCTCTATCGGATTCATGTCTGGAGAATATGGTGGTAAAAAAAGCAAGGTACAGCCTGCATTCTCTATGAGTTGCTTGGTTTTTTCTGACTTATGAAAAGCAGCATTATCCATCACAACAACTTGTCCTGGCTTCAATACTGGAACAAGAAATTTTTCAATCCACATATTAAAAAGTGCACTATTGCAAGTACCTCTAAAACAAGCCGGAGCTAATATCTCAGAGCCGCATTTTGCAGCTATAAAACTCTCTCTAGCATAACGCTTGCCTGACACTTCTCCATACAATAATTCACCTCTTTTCGACCAGCCAAATGATCTATGAACATAAGAATCTATGCCGCTC